>NW_026466818.1:0-13218 GCF_026875155.1 Cherax quadricarinatus
TTATTTTTTTTTTTTTTTTTTTTAAATGGGGACTAAATTTGGCGTCTTCCTACCTCGGTGTGTCCAGTTTCATGGTGTGTTGAAAATTTTTTGTTAGTGGCCCACAGGCCTTGCTCCCTCTCTAAGGATCCACGAAGATGTCCAGTGCCCTGCCTTGATATCAAGTTCATTAGTAGCTTCTTCACCTTGTTCGTGTGTGTATTTCATCCTCCCTTTTTTTTATATCCAATGTTGGTGGATCCCCCTATCTGACTTCCCGGAGTCCTTTCTGTCTCCACTGTAAATACTTCCTTAAATCTCATGTTGAGCTCCTCGCATATATCTTGGTCGTTTCTTGTGAGTTCCCCACCTTCCTTCCTCAGCCTGATCCCTCGCTGTTGTCTTCCTCCTGATGTGGCTATGCAACAGCTTCGGGTCAGACTTGATTTTCGATGCTATGTCGTTTTCGTACTGTCGCTGGACCCCCCTCCTAATCTGTACATACTCGTTTTTGGCTCTGCTACTAATCTCTCTATTTTCCTGGGTCGTTTGTCTTCTGTACTTTTTCCGTTCTCTAGCGCACTTAGTTTTTGCCTCCCTTCACCTTTGGGTAAACCATGAGCTAGTTCTGGTGTTCCCATTATTTCTGTTGCCCTTGGAAACAAACCTCTCATCTGCCTTCCTGAATATTGTTGTCACATAGCCCATTTCGTTTACTGATTTTCCTACCAATTCTCTTTCCCAGTGAACCTCCTGCAGGAAGTTCCTCATGCCTCTGTAGTCCCCCTTTTGTAGTTTGGCTTTTCCCATCCTACTTCGGTTACTCTCTCCACTTGACTCAAGAAATCGTAATGACACGATTGCAAATAAACCATACCCCCGGCCGGGATTGAACCCGCGGTCATAGAGTCTCAAAACTCCAGCCCGTCGCGTTAGCCACTAGACCAGCTAGCCACAATAAGATTCATCCAACTAGGTATATTTCTACACCATAGGAAAGTTAGCACAGGCACCTCTGTGACCACAAATGTAAGTTTTTACAGACGAATCTCCAGCTAGCGTGGCCGTGACGAACTCTAGCTCAAGTTGGAGTTTTGAGACTCTATGACTGCGGGTTCAATCCCGGCCGGGGGTATGGTTTACTCTCTCCACTTGTAAGTCTACGTATTCAAAGCTCAGAACCACATGATCACTACCTCCGGGGGGCCTTTCATGTGTGATGTCATCGATGTCCGAGCTACTCTATATGAATACAATGCCCAGCTTTGCTTCTTCACCCTCACCTCTCTCTCTCTGGTAGTGTCCATAACATGTTGTTGCATGAGGTTTTCCAGTATCACATCCATCATCTTGGGTCTCTATGTTTCAGGACCCCCATGTGTTTCCAGGTTTTCCCAGTCAATCTCCTTGTGATTGAAATCACCCATAACTAGTAACTTTGCTCTCCCTGTGTGAGCTCTGCTGACCACCTCAGCTAATGTGCCCATCATTTCCCTGTTGCTCTCTTCGTATTCTTCTCTTGGCTTCCTGCAGTTCTGTGATGATTTGTACATCACTGCAATGACTACACTATGTCCCCCATGCTGAATGGTACTTACTATATAGTCCCTTTCACCCATTCCTCCCATTCCTTCTATTTCCTAAACTCTTTCCTAAGGATCTGATATCCGGGTGGCAAGATTGCGTCTGTTATCATCCTGGTGAGTTTAGTTTCTGTGAGTGCTATGATGTCTAACGACGTGTCCTTGATTCTTTCATGCCACTTCTCACAATTATTTGCTATTCCATCTGCATTCATATACCAATCCTTCAACTTCTTTTCTAAAATTGTGGTCTAGGGAGTATGTTGGGACTGGGGGAGTTGGAGACCTGGTAAGGAACTTTATGGGGTTGCTGTGAAAGTGGAGTTTTTGATGAGAGGGGGGGTGGAAGTGGGTACGGTGTATGGGCTTTGGATTAGGTTGTTTGGTTTCAAAGGAGTTGTCGGTGATGAGGGCCTTCTGTAGGTGGTTCTGAGGATGGTTGCATTTGCTCTTTCTCCTGACTCTGGGTTCTCCTACCCATCTCCGTCTTTGCCTCTCTTCCCTCCTTGCGTATTTGTATCCTCTCTTTCAGTTTCTGCCTTTCCTGTGTTCTGTCACAGTTGAGGTACACCCTCCGGTACGCCTATATGTCCCTTAGTCATGCTTTTGCTTGCTGGATCCAGTTTCGAGCCGATTCTGCCTTGAAAATCACTGGCTGTTTTTCTCCTCTTGCAATCCGCCTCCCCTATTCTCGGAAAATTTGTCATTTGGGTCATGTCTTCTCCTATTACTTTCATGATACTTTCAATAGCTTTTTCATCCCCCTGTCTTCTCGCTTCATAAGTTTCCTCTTCAACTTCCTGGAGCCCATAATCAAAGACTGACCACTCCCTTTCATTCTCCCACTGCATTTCCCTTTGCATTAGCTGTTTCTATTGCAGCTTTTTGTATCTGATGTCCGTGTGCCCAATGGTCTATAATTTTCCCTTCTCAGCTTTTCCTGGGCGCTGTTGTGGTCTGTTAGAGCCTCTGCATATAGCTTAGCTCTTTCATTTTCTTCAGTCCCCTCGTTCGTTCCTCTGATTGTAGGCGTAACCAAAGTTGGATACAAAGAACCAGGGGATGAGGTGTATCAAATTTTCTTAAAGCCTGTAAAGCACTAAGGGAGTCTGAAACGATCAAAATGGTGACACAGGCATAAATGCAATGCGGATAAGTGATACGAGAATGGCATACAATTCAGCCGTAAAAATGCTAGCCGAGGATAATAAATGCCCTCGCACGACACTGTCCGGAAACACTACTGCAAATCCGACGCCATCAGAAGACTTGGAACCATCGGTGTACACTGCAGTGGCATGAGAATGAGATCGGAAGTGGTTAAGAAAAAGAGAGCGAGAAGCCACCGTAGACAGTTGGGTTTTCGCGCATGGGACTGGGAAAGAACAGACAAGAACCATCAGATCCTCCAAGGGGGGTAGGAAAAAGTGAGATGCTACTTGAACATAGAAATGTGATAACTGAAGAAAAGACAAGAGTGAATGTAGGCGAAGAGAAAAGGACGGAGTAAACAGGGAAGACGAACAAAAAAAGAATGTGTACTAACATCAGTGACTATCCTATATATGGAAGGATTGTGGAAGTCATGAGAGCGAACATAATAGCGATAGCAATGAGCATCACTGCGATCGGTCATGGATGGAATATTCGCCTCTGCATAGAGGCTTTCGACTGGTGAAGAGTGAAAAGCACCGAAGCATAAGCGTAATCCCTGGTGATGGATGGGATTAAGGCTAGAGAGAATTTGAGGAGAGGCTGGTGAATATATCTGGTATCCATAATCTAGTTTCGATAATGTAGTCGAAGGAAAGTTCTACGATCAGCCCCCATGAAAGATGAGCGAGGGTTTTAAGAAGGTTCAGCCGGCTATGGCAAGTTGCCTTCGGAGAGGTGATGTGAAGTTTCCAGGATAACCGATAGTCAAGAAGAAGGCCGAGAAACCTGACCGTATCACGTTCAGGGATACGCGAGCCATATAGGTACAATGGATGATCAGAGACAACAGAACGTCTAGTGGGTGTAATTTGGTGAGTTTTAGTACTAAATAATTGAAACCCATGAGTGGTGCCCCAGTTGGAAACTCGGTTGACCGCATGCTCGAGAGAAACCGCAATGAGGTGACAGTCAGCGCCTGCACAAGCTATAGCAAAGTCATCAACATGAAGTGATTACGAAATATTAGATGGAAGAATAGTTGCCAGACCATTTATAGCAAGGAGAAAGTGTGGTGCTCAGAACACATCCCTGGAGAACACCTTTAGCTTGGACAAAGTCCGGGGAAACCATATTATTAACCATAACAGGGAAATGTCTTTCAGTTAAGAAGTTCTTAAGGAAAAATGGTAGATAGCCTCGGAGGCCAAAGGAGTGGGCCTGGGCCAAGACATCATACCTCCAAGTTGTATCATATGCCTTCTCAAGGTCAAAAAAGATGTCGATAACTGAGTGGTTATTGGCAAAGGCACTACGAACATATGTATCTAAGCGTAGTATGGGGTTAATGGTAAAAAGGCCCTTACGAAAGCCATATTGACTAGTGGAGAGACTGTTGCGTCTCTCTTAATACCACATCAAACGTCTATTTACCAGATGTTCCATCACCTTGCAAACTGCGCTGGGAAGAGAAATGGGACGATAGTGGGAGGCATCATGTCCCGTAGTACCCGATTTGCGGAAAGGGAGAACAATGGCAGATTTCCACAGCTGGGGAAGAACTCCTTGCGACCAAATAAGATTGAAGAGGTGTAAGAGGTCTGCAAGGACTGACTGATGTAAATGTTGTAACATCCGAATGTGAATGCCGTCAGGCCCAACTGCAGATGATCGGCAAGCTGATAGTGTTTCTTCCAATTCTACAAGTGTAAAAGGCACGGTATAAGAAAAGTTTAAGGGCTCTAACTCTCTGGCAGATTTTGTGGAACTAAATGAGGGGCATAGATGAAGCCCCTGAGAGATACGGACAAGATGATTACCAATTTCGGTGGCAATGTCAATAGAGTTTGCTATATCGACACCAGCATCCCACGAAGAACAGGAGCTGGGTCGGGAGAATATTTAACACCCACTTTCCGTACTTTTCTCCAAACTGCACTCATAGACGAAGCAGAAGTGATGGAAGAAACATAATCCCGCCAGCAAGTGCGTTTAGCGTCACGGGTGAAATGGCGAGCTATCAGGTCGCTCTCTTCTGCTTAAAATCAAGGAGTCTCTCTGTGGTTCTACTGAACCAGTACCTGCCCGAGCACAAGCAGGAGACCACCAAGGTACACATTTCTGAGAATGCCTGCCTGAGGTTTGGGTTATAGAATGTGAAGCTGCGGTTAAAACTGAGGTCGAGAAGAGGTGTAAAAGCTCATCAATGAAGGACGAAGAAGGAGCTTCACTAAAAGCAGTTAGACGCAAGTAAAGGTCCCAGTTTGCTCGGTCAAATTGCCAGCGTGGGCTACAAGGAGGTGGTGAATAAGAAGGAGAAGTAAGGATGATTTGAAAATGATCACTGTCATGCAAGTCCGGGAGGACAGACCAGGAGATCAATGCAAGAGAGAGAATGAGTCCGAGGATCAAACTGGGTGGGAGTACCCGTATTTAAAACATGGAGGGAGGGGGAGAAGCAAGAAAAGCCTCCAATTGAAGGCCACGGGAGTCACAGTGAGACACCCCCCCCCCTCCCGAGGAAATGGTGGGCATTAAAATCGCCAAGTAACGGAAGTGGTGGCGGTAAGGAAGAAACCGAGAATACAACATCTGGGATAGATAATGCCCGAGAAGAAGAAAGATACGAAGAACAGATTGCATACCACTTATTCATTAGATGCATGCTGCAGTATAATGCAGTGAAGTATGAACATAGAGCTGACGGTATGGAACACCGGTACATATAAGAAGTGCACTTTCATTGAAGGTTCCCTCGGGAAAAGGATCCGATGAATATAATGAAACATTGCCTGATATGGGATGGATAACAGCAGAGCGTAATTTGGGTTCTTGTAAATAAACACAAACAGGGGAAAACTGGGAGAGCAACACCTGAAGCTCACCCCTGTTACCTCTGAGGCCCCAGATATTCCACTGTAAATAAGCCATGATTTGCAAAGAGAAAGATACAAGAAATCTGAAGGTAGAAGTATCTACGGACTAGAAGGGCTAGAAAAGTCCACATGTGGAGGCAGCAGAAAACTTTTAAGCAGCAAAGGCCTGGGACACTGCGAAGAAAGGAGTTGTGCAGACGGAAAAGAGAGAAGAGGAACAAGAGTAGATCGGTGTCCATCAATGGTCGAGTCTCCTCAATATATTCTGGGATAGCTTCAAGTGTTTCAGAGGAAATGGACGTTGTATGTGATATAATATTGGAGATGGAAAGAGGAGGGTGCAAAAAGATCGAGGCGATGATGAACTGTACCAAAGTATTGGGGGGACCACAGGGTAGAGGGAACTGGAGAAGAAGCTTTGGAGGGGACAGGAGGAGAAGCGACCTGGGAGGGGGCAGAAGGGAAAGAAACTTGGGGGAGACAGGGGATGAAGATACTGTACGAGGAGGAGGATGAACCTCCACACTCGTAACTTAGCCAGATAGAAATGAAGAACCGGGTACACCGATTGGAAATGAAAAATGTGCAGGTTGCTGAAAGGAAGAAGGAGTGAAAGATGATTTTAACAAAGGGGATTTTTTGGACTTTGGAGAAGGAGAGGAGTGATGGGGAGGTGTTGTATGAGGTCTTGAAGACACAGAAACGAATGAGAAGAGGGAGAGGTGAGAACACAATGAGGTGTTGAGGTAGGGACCTTTGAGTAGAGGACAGCAAAAGAATTAGAGACAGGGATGACTGCAGAAGGGGTGACAACAGAGGAGGTTGTGGAAGTTAGGACTCCAGAGGTGGGGGGACGTTTAGTAACTCGTGAATAAGAAATACGGGGGTCTTCCTTAGAGGAATAGAAGTGAGACTGCCATAGCATATGGGAAGCCTTCTACCTCTTTGAGACAAAAGATTTCTCGCTCATTTAAGTAAACTTGGCACTGGCGAGAGTAAGATGGGTGAGCCTCATGAGAATTAAAGCAAGAGGGCAGTAGACTACAAGACGTATTGGTATGGTCGTCGACACCACAGACTGGGCATTCAGCGACGGACCTGCAATATTTTTCTGGATGACCAAAATGCCAGCTGTGTAGGGATCACCTTTCGAACTTGTAAACAGTGTCCCGCTATATATACAGAGGACAGAAGCTCACGACAGTCAAAAGTTAAGCGAGCTACATTGCTAGGGTATCGTCTCCACCTGTGGGCAGGGAGGACATAAGTGTTTACTTTGAGGATTGGGATGTTTTGGAGTTCAAGCTGTTCCAGAATGTCATCACCACATGTCTGGGAATTCTTTTGGACAATGGTATGGGGTAGAATGACAATATCACTACAAGAACTGAGGGAATGATGTTTTTTAATAGTTACAGGAATAGCATCGATGGTTGTAAGGAGAGAAAGATCGTGAGCTTGGCTAGCATTCCGGACAGTGATGATGCGTGTACCGCTCTTGAGAGCATGAAAGGATACATCTCTACCAACATGGCGTAGGAGCGCATTGGAAATACTATGGTCGGAAAGACAGGCAGTAGAGGAAATAGTTCCTTGAGTAAAAAACTTAGCCCATTGTATAATTTGAAACAAAGCTCTTAAGGGGAGTGCGTGATGTGCCGGTCTTTTCTGAGTACAATGAGAAGGAAGCGAGAAAGTATCATCAGGTAATGGTCTTGGGTGTTTAGGTGTGGCACTGGAGTTGGTCCAATGTGGGACAGGCGGGCGATCCAAAAATTGCCGCACCGTAGAGGAAGAAGCCGGAAGCATGGTCAAAGAAGTGTGGAGGTCAGACGTATCAAAGGAGTCAGGCGGAACCCTGGTACCTGGAGCGGGTGACGAAACTGCACCAGCAAGTGGCACAGGGGCATTAGAAATGTCCGAAGAGTGGCCAAATAACGAGGCAGGGTCAGAACATGGTGCAGTATCAGGAAAGGGCCCAGGGAAGCAGGTTCATGGATCTGGGACTCCACGGTAATGTCACTTCTTTCTTTGTGTTTTTTAGGAAAAAAAAAAGGAAGAAACGTGGAGGAATGGCTCCTAGGAGAAAAGAAAGGGCCATAAATCCCCCTCCACGCCCAAGAGGACCTCAGCACCGCAAAGTAGCGCAGATGCGGCATGGAATCCGTGCCATACTCTACCCTTCAGGCCAGTAAACCAGCAACCCAGGATAGCAGCCTCACATCCGCCAAGCTACCTCTGTGGACAAAAGAGAGGACGGCCGGACACCCGCCACAAAGAATACCTCCTTCAGCCACCCAACCCCCCCGGAATCCGACAGGCAGCTTCAAGAGATACACCCGTCACCCGAAAGATACCCAAACCCACCCCCTAGGAGACCAGAGAGGAATCGGGACATCTCCAGGTGATCCAGATTCCACGGCAAACTACACCACCGCCACAGACCTCAACGGAATGGGAGGGACCACAGTACCCATCCCCCTACCTAGGAACTAGACTGCCAGTTGGAAGAATCCTAAAGGCTGAAAATAGGAAGGGGATTGGGGAGGGATGGGAAGGATGGGAGAGGGGAGTGGCATTGGGGGGCAATTAGGTTCGGTCTGAGGAACATGACCAAAAGGCCTAATTCCTCAGAGTAAGAGCCTCTTCACCGCTCCAAGGAGCCCCCCCCCCCCCCAGAAGAGGAGTAAATGAAGCAATTAAGTAAAACGTATTCAACTGTCAACGAAACCTGTCAGACTGGACAGACAGTTGCCAGAGCATCTTGAACTGATGGGTAGTGTCACTCAATCGATCCTGGATGCTCATACACAAGCTATTCCTTTGTAAAGCATTAATCCGCACAGCACAATCCGTGATGGGCATGACTAGTGACCTTTGGCACACTCTCAGGTCTGCTTGAGTGACTGTAGTTGTTCAGCCTGTCAGAAGGTTCAGCGAACAGAAGAGAAATACTTTTTTGACTTGATTTGTATGCCAAATGCATTATGTTGGGAGTATTAAACCCAGTGAGTTACTTCATCAAGCTGCAACATATCCTTTAATTACTCTCCCTTGTTAACATATTTACTGGATGATCTCACAATCAGAAACACAGGAAAATTTTGCTTGTAAAACTTCTTAGATATTTTTTATGGTTTAATTCAAGAAAATAGTATGTTCTAATTAACATGGCGGTGGTCCTAAACACATGTGATTCTGGGACTTGTAAAATATTTACGTTGACTAAACGTGAAGCAAACTGAATTCCGTAAATACATATTTTTTCCTAAGAGTAAATGAATATAATATGTAAACTACGTAACATTGTATAACGTAAACACATTAGAAGATATAGACATTTAATACACATTTAGCTGACAAGGAATTTTTATTCATATTTTTTACAGTTAAATTTTCTGTTTATCACTGTTTTGTACCTATTTAACACTGTGTTGTACCTATTTAACACTGTGTTGTACCTATTTAACACTGTGTTGTAACTATTTAGCACTGTGTTGTAACTATTTAACACTGTGTTGTACCTATTTAACACTGTGTTGTACCTATTTAACACTGTGTTGTACCTATTTAACACTGTGTTGTACCTATTTAACACTGTGTTGTAACCTATTTAAACACTTGTGTTGTAAACTATTTAACACTGTGTTGTAACTATTTAACACTGTTTTGTAACTATTTAACACTGTTTTGTAACTATTTAACAGTGTGTGGTAACTATTTAACACTGTGTTGTAACTATTAACACTGTGTGTAACTATTTAACACTGTGTGGTAACTATTTAAACAGTGTTGGGTAACTATTAAACACTGTGTGTAACTAATTATAACACTGTGTTGTAACTATTAACACTGTGTGGGTAACTATTTAACACTGTGTTGTAACTATTTAACACTGTGCAGTAACTAATTAACACTGTGTGGTAACTATTTAACACTGTTGTGGTAACTATTAAACACTGTTTTGTAACTATTTAACACTGTGTATGTAACTATTTAACACTGTGTTGTAACTATTTAACACTGGTGGTAACTATTTAACACTGTGTTGTAACTATTTAACACTGTGTTGTAACTATTTAACACTGTGTGTAACTATTTAACACTGTGTGGTAACTATTTAACACTGTGTTGTAACTATTTAACACTGTGTTGTAACTATTTAACACTGTGTTGTAAGTATTTAACAGTGTGTGGTAACTATTTAACACTGTGTTGTAACTATTTAACACTGTGTTGTAACTATTTAACACTGTGTGGTAACTGTTTTAACCACTGTGTTGTAACTATTAAAACTGTTGTGTAACCTATTTAACACTGTGTGGTAACTATTTAACATTGTGTTGTAACTATTTAACACTGTGTTGTACCTATTTAACACTGTGTTGTACCTATTTAACACTGTGTTGTACCTATTTAACACTGTGTTGTAACTATTTAACACTGTGTTGTAACTATTTAACACTGTTTTGTAACTATTTAACACTGTTTTGTAACTATTTAACAGTGTGTGGTAACTATTTAACACTGTGTTGTAACTATTTAACACTGTGTGGTAACTGTTTAACACTGTGTGGTAACTATTTAACAGTGTGTGGTAACTATTTAACACTGTGTTGTAACTATTTAACACTGTGTTGTAACTATTTAACACTGTGTTGTAACTATTTAACACTGTGTTGTAACTATTTAACACTGTGTGGTAACTATTTAACACTGTGTTGTAACTATTTAACACTGTGTTGTAACTATTTAACACTGTGTGGTAACTATGTAATTAACACTGTGTTGTAACTATTTAACACTGTGTTGTAACTATTTAACACTGTGTTGTAACATAATATTAACAGTGTGGTAACTAACACTGTGTTGTAACTATTTAACACTGTGTTGTAACTATTTAACACTGTGTTGTAACTATTTAACACTGTGTGGTAACTATTTAAAACTGTGTTGTAACTATTTAACACTGTGTGGTAACTATTTAACATTGTGTTGTAACTATTTAACACTGTGTTGTAACTATTTAACACTGTGCTGTAACTATTTAACACTGTGTGGTAACTATTTAACACTGTGTTGTAACTATTTAACACTGTGTTGTAACTATTTAACACTGTGTGGTAACTATTTAACACTGTGTGGTAACTAACACTGTGTTGTAACTATTTAACACTGTGTGGTAACTATTTAACACTGTGTGGTAACTATTTAACACTGTGTTGTACCTATTTAACACTGTGTTGTAACTATTTAACACTGTGTGGTAACTATTTAACGCTGTGTTGTAACTATTTAACACTGTGTTGTAACTATTTAACACTGTGTTGTAACTATTTAACACTGTGTGGTAACTATTTAACACTGTGCTGTAACTATTTAACACTGTGTTGTAACTATTTAACACTGTGTGGTAACTATTTAACGCTGTGTTGTAACTATTTAACACTGTGTTGTAACTATTTAAAACTGTGTGGTAACTATTTAACACTGTGTTGTAACTATTTAACACTGTGTTGTAACTATTTAACACTGTGTGGTAACTATTTAACACTGTGTTGTAACTATTTAACACTGTGTTGTAACTATTTAACACTGCGTGGTAACTATTTTACACTGTGTGGTAACTATTTAACACTGTGTGGTAACTATTTAACACTGTGTTGTAACTATTTAACACTGTGTTGTAACTATTTAACACTGTGTGGTAACTATTTAACACTGTGTTGTACCTATTTAACACTGTGTTGTAACTATTTAACACTGTGTGGTAACTATTTAACACTGTGTTGTAACTATTTAACACTGTGTTGTACCTATTTAACACTGTGTTGTAACTATTTAACACTGCGTGGTAACTATTTAACACTGCGTGGTAACTATTTAACACTGTGTTGTAACTATTTAACACTGTGTTGTACCTATTTAACACTGTGTTGTAACTATTTAACACTGTGTGGTAACTATTTAACACTGTGTGGTAACTATTTAACACTGTGTTGTAACTATTTAACACTGTGTTGTACCTATTTAACACTGTGTTGTAACTATTTAACACTGCGTGGTAACTATTTAACACTGTGTGGTAACTATTTAACACTGCGTGGTAACTATTTAACGCTGTGTTGTAACAAGAGAAATTATTAATATACTTGATTATAATGTTGCGCGAGTTGTGTTATGAAGGAACTAGTTATACTGGACTAATTACAAGGATGCAGGAGACAGGTTGTTCTCGCTACACCAAGAATCCGCAAAGTTTGATGAGTTAAGTCCTGCATTGACGTAAATCGAGTTATATTGTTCTTGCACTAGATACATTGATGTATGAGTTACATTGACATCATACGAATCACATTGTTGATGCAATGGTTCGACTGATGAGGATTCTACACTGATGTTGGATAAGTTACATTGATGTATTAGCTATATTGATGTTATAGTAACATCACTGATGTTCAAAGAGCTACATACAAACCATTATTATATCCATATTATTTTTATTATTACAATCAAAACTAAGCGCTAAACCAGCAAGGAATATTATATTCACAGGTCAAAAATGTCTACTAGGGATTATAACTAGCAAGTTCTGCTTTGTTAAATTCTTTTTTTGTTTTCCTTGTATGTAAATATATTACTGTGGTAAATTACTATGTAAATTTACTATTATCTTAAGGTATTACTGTGGTAAATTATTACAATGTAAATTACTATGTAAATTTACTATCATCTTAAGGTATTACTGTGGTAAATTATTACAATGTAAATTACTATGTAAATTTACTATCATCTTAAGGTATTACTGTGGTAAATTATTACAATGTAAATTACTATGTAACTTTACTATCATCTTAAGGTATTACTGTGGTAAATTATTACAATGTAAATTACTATGTAAATTTACTATTATCTTAAGGTATTACTGTGGTAAATTATTACAATGTAAATTACTATGTAACTTTACTATCATCTTAAGGTATTACTGTGGTAAATTATTACAATGTAAATTACTATGTAAATTTACTATTATCTTAAGGTATTACTGTGGTAAATTATTACAATGTAAATTACTATGTAAATTTACTATTATCTTAAGGTATTACTGTGGTAAATTATTACAATGTAAATTACTATGTTAAATTTACTATCATCTTAAGGTATTAACTGTGGTAAATTATTACAATGTAAATTACTATGTAACTTTACTATCATCTTAAGGTATTACTGTGGTAAATTATTACAATGTAAATTACTATGTAAATTTACTATTATCTTAAGGTATTAGTGAGTAATTTTTTAATTGAGTAAAGCTGTTTGAAAGTTACTTTATTATAGAGTAAAATTATATCTGTTGAAGTTAGTAAGAAATTAGGTTATTAGTAAAATAATTAAGTACCTGAGTAAATTAATATCTTATTAGTAAGTAATGAATAAATAACCTATTTTGGCAAGTAATAACTTACCATAGTTATTACTTATATTTTTTTTAAGGGTTAAGTTATGACTCAGTTAAATTATTACTCAGTGAAGCTATTACTCAGTGAAATTATCACTCAGTGAAGTTATTACTCAGTGAAGTTATTACTTAGTCAAGTTATTCTACATTAAAAAATTTTTACTGGTAA
>NW_026466819.1:0-13273 GCF_026875155.1 Cherax quadricarinatus
TAGAGAGTGAGTCAGTGTGTTTACAGAGCCCGTGTTTTTATTAGAGAGTGAGTCAGTGCGTGTTAGAGGGGTGACGTAGGGGTTTTTCCTGGGGGAAACAGCCCAGGTTTGCAGTACTGGGGCTAAAAAAACAGCGGATAAAAACCAGGAAAACCTCAGGGATATTTTTAAAAAGCCCAATATTCAAAATAAAGTTGCTAGAAAAGGGCAAATAAACTGATCAACGAAAGAGTAGTAGGGGGCAAAAAGACTAACCCCCTTTAAGGTTTATTTATACAAATATTGGAAAGCCCTAAAAAATAAGATAGATGAGCAAAGATTACTTGCAAAGTGCAGATAATAAAGAAATTTTTTGGGCAAAATTAACGGGAGACCGGGTTTTTCCAATTTAAAAGATAGAGAAATGCCCTCTAAAATAAACATACAAGGTTTAAAAACTTTTCCATACTGTTTAGGGTCAACGGGAAACGGGGGTGGAGTGGTGATGTTGTCAAGAAAATTTTAAAATTGTTGTGTTAGACAAGATATAATCGCAGATTCACTTATTTGCCCGAACTGCTTAATGCCTCAAATGAGGGAGGGGAATTTTTAAAGGCATAAAGATCGAAAACCAAACCTAGTCTTATGGTAGCTACAAGCCTCCGGATCAACGTCCCAGCAATTCCGGGAAAACAGGTTAAAATTGACCATTGTCGGAAAAATCTTCCAGCTCCGCTCTGCACAAAATTAAATTTTTAAACCAGAAAATAATAGACCCTTTACTTAAATGAGAAATGCATGCCTCTTCTTCACTAACAATGAGGGTTTCTGTACAAAATGTCACCAAATCAAAAACAAAAATACTCAGATCACAACAAATCGAGTTCAAAATTTGTATGCGGGGACCCAAAAAACCGGGCAAAATAAACTTAGTCACGGGGGGAGCATTCACCAAAATTCAATTTCCCAAAAAACAAGAACATAAAGTGGGGCCCCAATAAACCAAGTCCAAAACCGTTTATAATGGAAAGATAAACAAACAACACAGACCCCAATTTTTTTATCCCTAGAAAAAAGTTTTCCCTCTGTGGCACTCGATGAAAGGGCTCAAGGCTTATTCCTTTAAAAAAAAGGGAAAGGAGTAATGTAAAAAGAAAGAGATAGGGGGCCCTTTCCAGGCCAGGGAAAAAGGAAAAAACAGAGGGGGGGGGGCTAAAAGGGGCCCAATTTATCTGAAATGCGTGGGAGTCACTGGTCAAAAGAAATAGCAAACATCGAAAAAAAGCAAAAAGGAACTTATAGGAGTCGGGAAATCGCGGGAAGAACAAAAACCCCTAAAATTTAAATCGAAAGGAAAACCCAAAAATATTTTTTCCTATGCCAAATCAAAGTCGAGAACAAAGTCCAGTATTGGGGCCCCCCCTTAAACAAAATGGGTCCTACACAGTTTTCGCAAGGAAATGAGTGGGGCAAATCAAATCCCAATATGACTCAGTTTTTTTCAAGCCGCTAAAACCGACTGAGAGTCGAAGATCAAAAGAAAAAATTTTTTTGAGAAAAGCCACAGAATTTTGGTTAAAAACCCGGGCCCATCTGGGGTGAACCTGACGCCAAAAGGGCTTCGAAAAAAGGCGATAAAGACATGGCCATGCACTCTGGGCCCCGGGCCAGACTCATGGAAAATCCCTGTTCCCTCAAGAACTGCAAAAGCCCCTTCACGAGCTTTTACCTTCCTTTGGAGAGGGAGCATGGGGAAAAGGGGGGCGTCCCCCAATACAAAAAAAAAACAGACATAGCCCCACTCCACAAGGGGCAGTAAAACAATAGCAAAAAAAACTCCCAAACCGGAGCACTAAAATCCCCTATCATAAAATTTTTTGAAAGATCGCCACCCCTTTTAGAAAAACCCCTCAATTTCACAACCCCGGGCCCAAAATGAGTTTAGAGCAAGTCGGGTCCGTCTGTCTCAGCTACTGGATCACTACGACAAGGGCCCCGATGCACTAAAAGACCAAAAAAGAATGCAGATGTAATATATACAGACTTTGCAAAAGCTTTCGACAAGTGTGACCATGGCGTAATAGCGCACAAAATGCGTGCTAAAGGAATAACAGGAAAAGTTGGTAGATGGATCTATAATTTCCTCACAAACAGAACACAAAGAGTAGTAGTCAACAGAGTAAAGTCTGAGGCGGCTACAGTGAAAAGCTCTGTTCCACAAGGCACAGTACTCGCTCCCATTTTGTTTTTCATCCTCATATCTGAAAAAGACAAGGCTGTCAGCCACAGCACCGTGTCTTCCTTTGCAGATGACACCCGAATCTGCATGACAGTGTCTTCCATTGCAGACACTGCAAGGCTCCAGGCGGACATCAACCAAATCTTTCAGTGGGCTGCAAAAAACAATATGAAGATCAACGATGAGAAATTTCAATTACTCCGATATGGTAAACATGAGGAAATTAAAACTTCATCAGAGTACAAAACAAATTCCGACCACAAAATAGAGAGAAAAACCAACGCCAAAGACCTGGGAGTGATCATGTCGGAGGATCTCACCTTCAAGGACCATAACATTGTATCAATCGCATCTGCTAGAAAAATGACAGGATGGATAATGTGAACCTTCAAAACTAGGGATGTCAAGCCCATGATGACACTCTTCAGGTCGCTTGTTCTATCTAGGCTGGAATATTGCTGCACTCTAACAGCACCTTTCAAGGCAGGTGAAATTGCTGACCTAGAAAATGTACAGAGAACCTTCACGGCACACATAACTGAGATAAAACACCTCAATTACTGGGAGTGCTTGAAGTTCCTGAACCTGTACTCCCTGGAACGCAGGCGGGAGAGATACATGATTATATACACCTGGAAAATCCTAGAGGGACTAGTACCGAACTTGCACACGAAAATCACTCACAACGAAAGCAAAAACTAGGCAGACGATGCAACATCCCCCCAATGAAAAGCAGGGGTGTCACTAGCACGTTAAGAGACAATACAATAAGTGTCAGGGGCCCGAGACTGTTCAACTGCCTCCCAGCATACATAAGGGGGATTATCAACAGACCCCTGGCAGTCTTCAAGCTGGCACTGGACAAGCACCTAAAGTCGGTACCTGACCAGCCGGGCTGTGGCTCGTACGTTGGATTGCGTGCTAACAGAATCCTTGGCTTCATAGCAAGAGGTATAAATAATAGAAGTCCTCAGGTTGTTCTTCAACTCTATATATCTTTGGTTAGGCCTCATTTAATTTATGCTGCACAGTTTTGGTCACCGTATTACAGAATGGATATAAATGTACTGGTTAACGTACAAAGAAGGATGACAAAGTTGATCCCATGCATCAGAAATCTTCCCTATGAGGATAGACTGAGGGCCCTGAATCTGCACTCTTTAGAAAGGCATAGAATTAGGGGTATATAAATGGAAAACAGGAATTAATAAAGAGGCTGTAAATAGCGTGCTAAAGATATCTAATATAGACAGGACTCACAGCAATGGCTTTAAATTGGAAAAATTCAGATTCAGGATGGATATAGGAAAGCACTGGTTTGGTAACAGAGTTGTGGATGAGCGGAACAAACTCCCGAGTACCGTCATAAACGCTAAGACGTTGTGTAGTTTTAAGAACATAAGAACATAAGAGCGAAGGAACACTGCAGCAGGCCTACTGGCCCATGCGAGGCAGGTCCACGATGCTGTGAACACTTACTCCAAGGCTGAGGGACTGATTTCCTCATCTTTTGTATATAGTTCTACTGTCTTCCTATTATGTCCTAGAATCTGTATTGATAAAGCCACTGGATGGCGAAACGTCTACAATAAAGATATCAAGATGTTGCACATGTGTCTTAACTTTCATATTGTCGGTATTTTATGCCTTTCTTGCACAACTTGTCAGACACTGCAACATCATGGAATCTTGGTTCAGAGGACATCTACGAGACCTTCTTCACGGCGCTGCAACTAACCCATCTCTTTGGGAAGGACCTACTTCCACTGGGGAATCCCGCCTACCAGTGACTATGCCCTCGCCTGCTGCCCGTCCCTATCCACTGACGCCTATATAACCGCCAGTCTTCTTGCCTTTGCTCCAGATTCTCCTCCACCACGATGCTGTGAACACTTACTCCAAGGCTGAGGGACTGATTACCTCATCTTTTGTATATATTTTTTACTGTCTTCCTATTATGTCCTAGAATCTGCATTGATAAAGCCACTGGATGGCGAAACGTCTACAATAAAGATATCCAGATGTTGCACATGTGTCTCAACTTTCATACAGGTCCAAGTCTCCTACCGGCTTAAGCCAATGCACCCAACCTAGTCAGGTCAGGTCACCTTGACTTAAGGGTGGAACACGGCAACAGTCCTGGTAGCACAAGCTAATCAGGTCCAACTCACACCCACCCACACCCACTCATGTATTTATCCAACCAATTTTTAAAGCTACACAACGTTCTGGCCTCTATAACTGTACTTGGGAGTTTGTTCCACTCATCCACAACTCTATTACCAAACCAGTACTTTCCTATATCCTTCCTGAATCTGAATTTTTCTAACTTAAAACCATTGCTGCGAGTCCTGTCTAGGCTAGATATTTTCAGCACACTATTTACACCCCCCTTTATTTATTCCTGTCTTCCATTTATACACCTCAATCATATCCCCCTAATTCTACGTCTTTCTAGAGAGTGAAGATTCAGGGCCCTTAGTCTATCCTCATAGGGAAGGTTTCTGATACATGGAATCAATGGAAATGTAAACACATATGCAGTATAATGTGATCCTTTATTGACTACGTTTCGCCCACACAGTGGGCTTTTCAAGTCACAAACAGATCTACCTGGGTGAAGGAACGCGAGTATTTATAGTCAGGTTCAGAATGCTGAGGTCAGGTGGAGAATGCTGCATCTGATGATGTACCGAGTGGGGTTATAGAGTCTAAAATCTTGGGTAGCTTGGAAAGGAGGTTGGATAAGTTTGTGAGCAGACCTTCTACAGTGTTCTTCCATTCCTGTGTTCTTATGTGGGATAGCGATGAAGTTTCTTGGCAAGTGGTTCAGCTATGTTATAGAAGCCACTATTCTGGGTTTAAGTTGTCGGGTATAGAAATAAGTGATGATTCCAGGATTCTTCGGTAATTTAGTGTTGCTTCTGTGGCGATAAGTCTGAGTTTCTGTAGTTTATCAAGTGGTTGTGTGAATTACGGTGTTGTACACCATGCCTGTGTACAACACTGTAATTCACACAACCACTTGATAAACTACAGAAACTTGAGACTTATCGCCACAGAAGACAACACTCAATACCGAAGAATCCTGGAATCATCACTTATTTCTATATCCGACAACTTCAACCAGAATAGTGGCTTCTATAACTGTGAGGGAAAAGTTCAATAGATAGGAGTAGCGATATAGTAACAATAGTTTCATTGCCGGCTACTAGTTAAGGTAGGTCAAGCTCCTGCCTTTCTTCCCCCTCCCCGAAAGTGATAGTTTCACTGCCGGCTACTAGTTAAGGTTTACCTGGAGTTTACCTGGAGAGAGTTCCGGGGGTCAACGCCCCCGCGGCCCGGTCTGTAACCAGGCCTCCTGGTGGATCAGAGCCTGATCAACCAGGCTGTTGCTGCTGGCTGCTAATAAAGCTTTGATCTTACTGGGGAGAGGCTGCAGAGAGTTATTAGAAAGTATCAGTCCAAGATATCTAATCTTGTTATATCCAAGGAAGCATTTCTTCGGCTTGGCAGTGAGGCCATGTGAGCGTAACCTACGCAAAACTGATGTTAATGTTTGGATATGTTCGCCCCACGTGGATGTCATTACGTAAATGTTATCAAAATAAACTGAAACATTTGGCATATTACCCGAGACCTTTCTCATTAGTCTCACGTAGGTAGCACAGGCAGTTACCAAACCGAAGGGCATAGTTCTATATTGCATCAGTCCTTGGTGTGTAGGAAAAGCGGTGTACTGCTTAGAAGAAGGATCTAACATTACTTGATGATATGCCTGCGCAATATCAATCTCTGAAAAGAAGGAAGCGTCATAAAATTTGTGTAGATCGCTATCTATTAAGGGCATAGGCTCAGCATCCCACCGAGTTATAGCATTTTTTTTTATATTTTATTGAAAAACGCAATACATAGTTATACATGTAGACAATGTAAACAATGAAACGTATCCATTATATATAACAAAAGAAAACTCCACATTCCCTACCGTAGCACTAAACTTAGCTTCATATACAGGTGGGTTTATTACATCCAAAATTGCAGCCAAAAACACAATATGCAATATAACCCAAAGAATGTCACAGGTATTGACATTTTACATAAAACTGTATGTACGAAGACATTTTCAATTATCCAAAAATTCTGTACACACTTACTATTGTTGTATATTAAACTTCATATCAAATACATAATACGTAACACCCCAATAATTACGAAACAAATAAAGGTTAGAAAATAACAACCTCCACACCTCACCACAGAAAAACTAAACACAGTACAATATAACAAATGATTCATCCCACCTCACTTCCATACACTACATTCATCCCACCTCACGTCCATACACTACATTCGTCCCACCTCATTTCCATACACTACATTCATCCCACCTCACTTCCATACACTACATTCGTCCCACCTCACTTCCATACACTACATTCGTCCCACCTCACTTCCATACACTACATTCATCCCACAAGCGAACTTACACAATCACGTATATTTAGTAATATTTTTCAAATATAATTTCCAGTTTTGAGTAACAAACTTCTTCTACCATATAATGAAATATACATAGTCATTACTATTAAAGATTAACTTAAACGAGACTATATTCTTATTCTACAGACCGCAGCATTTCTTGCCTCACCATCCTAACCCTACATAACACATTGTACATCAACACATCCTTATATACCCAACACTCGTCAATAATATTCATTGAACTTCACCAAATACCAATATACAACCCATACTGAGTACATGAAATTCTCTCTTACATACTGCTATATACACTTGATGTATGATAAAAATCACACACATTACATTATCTCATTATTAGCAGTACATTTGGTACACAGACATATTTATCACGCCCGCATGTCCTTTGCTTTAATACAACCACCAATCCTGATAATACATTACAACATATTCCAAATTTAACTTATCCATAACATACATCAGTAAACCATCCTGAGTATGACCGTATACTTTTCACATGCACACAAATATTGCTCATTCCCATGTCCATAAAAATCTTAACAACTTTTCCCTTACAAACCACCACAAACTTACTTAAAACACACTCCACAACTACGCTGCCATTTCACACCATATCATGGAACTCCTCATACATTTTCCCCAAAATTTCTAGACGAGCCCCGGGGCAACCCCTGAAAATCCAAACACATTCCACCCCCCCCCCTTTTTTTTTTTTTTTTTTTTTTTTTTTTCCCTCACTCCGCCAACAAACCTCTGACATTCATACTTCGATATCCTTCAGGAAAAACCCTTTCCCATCTACTTCCATATATCCCCCTATTACTTTAGTTTAATATGTTTATTATGCACCCCATACCCATCCTGTGGGCGGTAGTCAAAAGATTACAGAGGTACATAATTGGTCCAGGGACTGGACTCCAAAGTTTTGATAGCTGAGCAAGTTACAGAGGCAATGAACTCACAATTTACAAAGGTAATGAACTCACAATTTACAAAGGTAATGAACTCACAATTTACAAAGGTAATGAACTCCAGGTAAGTCTGGTCACAATCATGACAAGTTACAAAGGTATTTACAGATTACAGAGGTACGTAATGGGTCCAGGGACTGGGCCCCCCAAAGTTTTTGATAGCTGAACTAGGTACAAAGGCAATGAAGCTCACAATTACAAAGGTAATGAATTCTGTAGAATGGTTACTTACGTTTATACTTTGGCTACAATCATGAACAAATTATAGAGTAATGAGCAATTCACACTTCCACACCCGGTCACAACTGTAATGAGTTATTGGTGCAAATATTGATTGTTGAGTCACACACACCACACACACACACACACACACACACAACACCCCACCACACACACACACACACACACACACACACACACACACACACACACACACTTTAGTTTAATATCTTTATGCACCCCATACCCATCCTGTGGGCGGTAGTCAAAAGATTACAAAGGTACATAATGGGTCCAGTGACTGGACCCCAAAGTTATGATAGCTGAACTAGTTACAAAGGTAATGAACTCCAGGTAGATCTGGTCACTAATCATGGCAAGTTACAGAGGTAATGAATCAGCTTCACTCCTATACATGGTTACAGTCATGAACAAAATTACAAAGTAATGAACCACTGATACGTCACACCTGGTCACAATTGTAATGAGTTATAAATACAAATATTAAGTGGATCATACACCCCTATTACGACTAAGTGTTTTGTACATTGTTGCAGCCAATACCTTCTTTCGCACCATCCAACCCCCCATACCCCTCTGGCCCATGATACAAAAAAAAATCAGTTTGTTCAAAAAAGCACGCTGCCAGACTCTTCCACACCCCCCACATCAAACTCAATGCCCTTTAATCCGTATCCCTCCCCCCCCCACCCTCCTCAAAATCCACCCATCCACTCCCGTAAAAACCCTCAAATTTTTACAAAAAATATACTACATGAAAAGCGTCCCCCTATCCCACACCCACATAGCCTCCCCATAAACCCCCCTCCCGAAGCACCAACCAACGGCAATTTCCTGAAGGAAAAAAAAACATTACCTCTTCACTCTTGGTCTGATGGCACCAACCGAACCTTTCCCAAGTTCCCATGATACATTGGGTTATGCCCTCAACATTGCAATCCCCCCCCCCCCCTACAGCACGCTCCAGAAACCTCCCCTACCTAGAGGATCTTAACATACAATAAAGCTCGCAGCACATCCTCACATCCTCATCTTATCCCACCCACCACCTTCGTGCCTCCCATTAATGTTTGCTCACCCCCCCCACATGACCTTCCCGGAAAACCCCCCTCTTTCAAAATAAACATTTAAACCCCTTTAATTTATTCTATTAAACCCCAATCCACCTTTTTTCGCCCGGGTAGATAACAAACTTTACCCAACCAATCACACCGAACCCCCTATATTCGATAAACCTTTTTTAGATTCTAGTTATGCCCGGGCCCTGCCAACGGTATACTGCTCCCACATCCATACCATACATAAAAATCACATTCCCACTATTCCGTTGATGTTCGTCAAATGCAAGGGTCTCAAAACTTTTCCCTACCCAAAAACCTATCCACTCCCCTCCCAGAATTAAGCACCCGTGCCCCCCCGGCTTTCCCCCATAAAATTATCCCACAAAACCTTTAGTCTATCCACCACACCCCAAACGCAAGCTTTTTCCCCCATCGCGCCCTTCCTACCCAAATTCCCCCAAAGCCCAATAATTTCGATTCTCCACATTCATTTTAAACTTTTAACCCCTTCAAAACCCCAATTACATCCTCCCCCTCATGTAAATTTCCCCCCTGTCTTTGAATTTTGTATCTCCACTACCCTATTATTCCCATCCACCATTCTCCACCCCCACGTACCCCCCAAAAACATCCCCCCCCACCCCCTAAAAAAAGGGGTCCTGTATAAAAGCAAACAACATTTGAGACGAAGAAAACCCTCCCTTAGCCTTTTCTCCCCATTAAAACCCCCACCACCCAATTTCCATTCACTGCACACTACACCTACCCTATTATAAAAAGCTAAACCCAACGTCCCATTCTTCCCCAAAACCCTCCCTCCGAAAGATATGCCACAGTGCCTTTCGTTCTACGAAATCAACCACCTCCCAATCCTGCAAGACACCTCCCCTTTCTTCTCCCCCCCCATACTTTCCAAAAATCTTTTTTTTTTCCTGTCCTCTTACATCGTCCTTCCAGGCCCCCATATGACCTCTCGCAAAAACTCTTCTATACGCACTTCCCCTTTTCCCCCAAAGATTTTTGCGAATATCTTAAATCAGAAATAACAACGAAAGCCCTTGTTCTCACTGTAGTGGGGGCCTTCCCCTTTTGGAATAAATATATACTGCAGTACGCTGCAACCAAATCCTCCCCTCCTTTTCATCACATTCATCGGGTTCACAAAAAAATCCTTTAAACACACCCAATGCTTCACTAGAATTCACGGGTAACCCACTATAGGGGCGCTTTACCTCTCGCCAATTCCCAAAAAGCTCTCCATACCTCCCCTCTTCAATATCCCCTCCCAATGCCATACAATCACTTCCACTCGCACACAAATACATTCCCCCCAATCTCTTAAATCCCCCGTTCACTCCACACCCCCGCAAATATTTTCCAAACCAACTTCCAAAAAACCCACTCATACCCTCAGTAGTTCTAAACTCCTGCCCTTCGTTACCCACCAAAGGGGTTTAAATTACTACGCTTATAAATTTTTCCATTCCCAACTGCGTCTCCGCTGCCCCGTAAAACGGGGCTGACCCCTTCACCCCAAATCGCCCCCTCAACCCACCTTGCACCTCCCTCATAAAATCTTCTTTGTGTACCCCTTTATCTGCCACTTTAATGCTTAAATTTTCCTCCTTTGGGATACACACCTGTCACAGCCCCCCTCTGTAAAACCCCTGCAACCCCCCTCAAAATTTTGCTGAAAGCCCTATGTCACCAGGGTCATTTTTTCCCCCTTCGCACTAATTTTGCTGATCCTCGTCTTCGAAACCCCCACCCCACCCCCCCAATAAACGTTGCACTCTTACCCCCACCCCCCTAAGTCCTCCCACAAACTTTCAAAAAACCCCCCCCTCCCCCCCCTCACCCAGTAGTCGTACATTATTCCCGTACCCCAAATATTTTAGGCAAACGTCCCAATTTAAATCACAAAACCACCCTTTATCTGAAAAAAAGCTTTACCGTCTGCACCCGCATACCCCCACTCCCCCTTTTCAATACAAAAACCCATCTAATCGTGCAACATATCCCTTTCTTAAATTTTGGGGTCTATCTCGCAAACCCCCCCATAACTATATCCCTCAAAACCCCCACCTTCAATTTGATCCCCCAAAAATGCCCAAAAAAACCCTGCCCCTCCGGTTCCACACCTTCTGCGCACCACAAGTTCCGTCGCCACCAACTATTGCACTGCGGTAATGACCGCAAATAATATACCATACTTATTCACAAAATTTATTCTTTCCCTTACATCATTCTCAGCCGGGCCCTACACCAAAATCCCTCCGCTCCCTCTCCACCCCCACCCCCCCAAGGAAGGTTACTTGAGTTGGGGAGGGGGTCTTGATTTAGGGGAAAGGATTGTGCTCCAAATTTCCCCCAATTAAGCCCGAAGCCCCCCACATCCCCCCCAGGCGCCTGTATAACCCTCCCGGGGTTTTGCGCTTCCCCCCTTTATTAATTAAAAATAATCTCCCCACCCCTTTATTTTTAACACACGACCCCCCCCCCCCCCTTTACTCCTAAGAACAACAAAAGGGGTGTCTCTGGAACAGGATTCCCACCCCTCCCTTCATTCGTCCGAATACATCACAAACACTCTGTACCCCTCCCCCTCCCAAATTTCCCTTTCCAGCTTGAAATTATGTTCCTGCACAAAAACAATGTCTATAGCAAACGTCTTAAAAATCCCTTTTCCCACAGCGCTTTTTCACTTGCACACAACCTTAATATTCACGTCATGCACCCGGAAAAAACTTATGTGATTTCACCCCCCTCCCCTTTTCACCTTTCACTGACCGCTTTCTTTTGTTGTTTGTCCATTTTCTCTCCCCTGCCCACTGGTGGCTTTCCCCCGATCCAAACCTTACCAGGGGTACCTTTTGTGTCCCACGCACCACATAACCCCCGGTTTTTCCCCCTCTCTTGCCCGGGGGCAAAACATCATCCCCCGGGCGGAATATGTCCCCCGCCCCACGGTTGACACACTCTGTCCATTTCTAACTCATGGATGCCCCCTTGAATTCCCGCTCACCCCAACCTTCCAAAACCCCTCCTGGCGAGTCATCTGCCATGTTCGCCAACTTCCCCCTTGTCATCTTAATCTGAACATACCCTCACCATACTCAGTTTTTCCTCAGAAACCTGCTTCTCAAAGGATTTTTCCTGCCGTTCCCAGAGGCCTCCCTCTACCCGCACACACCAACGCACAGTCTTCCCGTTCCCAAAGGAGATGCCTCATTCCCACTAAAATTGACGTATGGGCTGGTACCACATGGCAGCTCACCTCCCCTTCCCCATCCCGAAGTGCCATTTTGTACAGGGGACTCTTTAATGACCACCTCTGGTTCTGGCTCTTTCACCATCTCACTACCCAGGTCTTTCTCCCCCGCCCTCTCCCACACGGGCCACCTATGGTCTTCACCACGTAACCTACACGTCTTCTGTGCCCCGCGTAGTACACCCTTACCTGTGTCCTAAATGGTCCAGTAGACGTTTAAAACGGGTTTGGGATGCCTCAACGCCTTTTTGATGTGAAAGTACCATCCGCAAGCCGGGATACCCCTCCTCCATTACCAGCCATAGCCAGGGGTACAGGGCCAACTGTTCAAATACATACCGCGATCAGTCTCGTCCCCCTCAAATGGCACTTTCGGCTTTTCACCCCTGTGTAATGCTTAGTTGACACTCGATTTGGCGAACACGTATCGCTAATTAAGTCCCGCCCTGTCCTGGTACTTGTCAACCCCGTTTATACACCCACTGATCTCAGCTTGACGAAAATACTAGGAACATTTTTGTGCCACACCCTACAGTTTTTGATCCCCCACCCCTAGGTGTCACGGATAATTTGCGGTAAAAAGCATTGTGCAACTGAGGCGTTACCCCCGAACAATTTCAAACACACCGTGTGCAAAACGCTTCTCACAGACTGCGCCATGTTGTAAAAATAAGTCTCCTCCAAGGCCACAGAGGGGATAGTCAACGTCCGCACTCTGCTCAGGTCAAGCGGGAATGTAATTTGTGGTCGCTATCTATTAAGGGCATGGCTCAGACCCCCCCAGTTATAGCATTAAGGCCTTTGAAGTCAATAGCAAGTTTATGAATTATCCTCCTTTTTTAACCAGCTATGGTGAGCAATATGCAGAACGAAGGTTCAATGCTTTGTTTTAATAATTTGTCTACCTCTCGGTCAAATGCATCCCTAAGGTGAATGGAACTGGGGAAAATTTCCGTTTGATAGGATTGTCCCTCCTAAGTCAATTCATGGACTACCGTGGAGGTAACAC
>NW_026466820.1:0-7500 GCF_026875155.1 Cherax quadricarinatus
TATATATTTACAATATGGGTTGAGGTTATTATTTTACAATAAGGGGTTGAGGTTATATATTTACATAATGGGTTGAGGTTATATTTTTTACAATAATGGGTTGAGGTTTTTATTTTTAAAATAATGGGTTTGAGGTTAATATATTTACAATAATGGGTTGAGGTTATTATTTACAAAAATGGGTTGAGGTTATATATTTACAATAATGGGTTGAGGTTATATATTTACAATAATGGGTTGAGGTTATATATTTACAATAATGGGTTGAGGTTATATATTTACAATAATGGGTTGAGGTTATATATTTACAATAATGGGTTGAGGTTATATATTTACAATAATGGGTTGCAGAGCAAAGAGAGCCTCCATTATGCTTAGGCATTATGGGCTGACTTAATTTAATGGCTTACTGGCTACTTAACACTAAAGAAATTTATTATAGTTGTACAATAGTTCTATTAGTTATAAATGAATCTAATTTATATAAACCAAAGGATAGATTCATATTTTCAAAAATGCTTTTTATGAAGTATGATTCAGTTATATTCCAGTTGATAATGGACAATAGGTTCAAAAGTAATTATTGAAATTATATTATGGAAATACACCTACCACCCGGCTTACGACCAAGCTTGGTTCCAACCAAAACTGGTCCCCAAGTCAAAATGGCGAAAAGCCGAATCTTTGAAAATTGCCGACATACTGGGTAGGGCCTAATGTCAAACTTTTCCTATATAAACTACCTACATAATACTGTGATGTAATGTACAATCATTATTTCATTCTTTTTACCATAATTTACTTCTATTGTTATATTTTAATTATTTATGTACTGTATATAATATATACATGGTAGTGATATGTATTGTAAATTTTACATCGCATACAGTATCATATGTTACTGTTATCTTCATGTATTGTCGACACAGTGTATGGGAGAATACCACTGGTAGTGTCATCCTGCCAGACTGTAGTATAACCTATACCCTAAGTAAAAAGAAACAACTCTGGAACATGTGTAATACGTAGCTGGCTGGCTGGCTGGGTGGCCGGGTGGATGGGTGGGTGGCCGGGTGAGTGGGTGGCCAGGTGGATGGTTGGCTGACTGAATGTGGCTCTCTCTCTATCTGTATCTGTATCTCTCTCTCTCTCTCTCTCTCTCTCTCTCTCTCACACACACACACAGGTACACGTAAGTGAAGTTATCATACATAGTATAAATTACCTAGGATAACCCAAAAAATCCAGACAAAGTGCTATACAGTGGATCTGTGCTCCAGTGCCCTAAATTAATAATACAGTGGACCCCCGACATTCGATGGCATCGACATTCGATAAATCCAACATTCGATGCATTTTAACGCAAAAATTTCGCCTCAACATTCAATGGAAAACCTGAACTGCACCGTGTGTGCCAGTGTTTACAAGCCAGCCAGTGTGCGCGCATCTAAGGATACATTCGGTGCATTCCATATTATCCATATTATCACTGTTTTTGGTGCTTGTTTCTGCAAAATAAGTGACCATGGGCCCCAAGAAAGCTTCTAGTGCCAACTCTTCAAGAAAAAAGGTGCTAATGACTATTGAAATGAAGAAAGAGATAATTGCAAAGTACGAAAGTGGAGTGCATGTGTCGGGTGCATGATGATTTGGTAAAAAAAAAATTGCATGCAACTAGTGGTGATGTGAGGGGAATTTTAAGGCCAGCAAAGGTTGGTTTGAAAGATTTAAAAAATCGTAGTGGCTTCCCAGGTGGTAAGGATGGTGGGGCTCCCCATTTCAAGCCCTAATGAGGGGATTCCCTTCTAAACATAACACCATCCCCCTTTTCCCCTCCTCCCCCCATCAATCATCCCAGTCTTTTTTAAAAGGTAAGTGTCAATTATTCTATTGTTTTAATCTATTGTTTTTATTGTTTTTGTAATTATTTTTTTGAAAATTAAATTAATTTTTAAAGGGTAAATTTTTTTTTTCAGATTTTTTGGGTTTTGTCTTGCAGGATTAATTTGTTTCCCCTTTTTCTTTGGGGAAATTAATTCACTTTTTCGACATTCGAAGCTTCAGGAATGGATTATTTCAAATGTCGAGGGTTTACTGTAATAAAAATAATTATTATTATTATTATTATTTTTATTTTAAATAATACATATGTATAATATTAAAATAATATTATTATTAAACTATAAAAGATGTGTTTTCCCCTCATTACTTACCTTAAAAAATTTTTGTAGTCTTAAAGTTGAGGAGAGGTGGTAAAAAAAGATTAAAAAAATAAACGAATGAGAGTTTTAGAAAGGGTTGGGGTTATGTAAACAAAAAGTTGTTGTTGTTTTTTACCCGCCCCGGACCCGGAATGGTTCCTGTTCACTTGCCCAAACCGACCAAAAAAAAAAAATCTCTATTTGTTAATTTTATGTTTATATTTATGTAGATGTTTATCATTATTTTGAAAAAAAAAATCTGGTGGGGTTAAGCAAAAGGGCTTTTTTCAAGTTTTTACACTTTTAATGTGCCTCAAAAATTATTATTGTGTTATTGTCATTATTAATATGGCTCTTTAAAACCCAAATTTCAATCTTAAGGTGGTTTTTAGACAGTAAGCGACGAAAGACACAGGTAGACAGGAAGATAACCCCGGTGAAGAAAGACACACAGGTAGACAAAGACACACACAGGTAGACGAAAGACAGACCCGGTAGACAGAAAGACAGGTAGAAAGACACACAGGTGACAGAAAGACATAAGGTAGACAGCACACCAGGTAGACAGAAAGACACACACAGGTAGACAGAAAGCAACAGGAAACAGAAAGACACACAAGGTAGAAAAGATACACAGGTAGAATAAAGACAGACACACAAGTAGACAAAAAAAGACAGGCACCAGGTAGACAGAAGAGAGATACACGGTAGCAGAACAGACACACAGAATCACAGATATAAGGCAGACGTACAGACAGGTTTTGTGAACAGTGAAAAATAGGGGGCCCCGAGAGAAAGAGTCTTTTTGTACATCCCCAGTGCAAGATTAGATTCATCTTGGGGGCCTGGGGGAAATTTATGTCCAGTTAGTCTTTTTAATACGTATGATGCTGTGATAAGGGGGGGTTTTAAATCAAACTGATGTGCCTGCATATCATTGCTGCCGGGGAGTATTGTCAAAATTGTACAGGGGTGTGCATCAGCCAGCCCACCCCAGCTGCCAGATGCACAGTCGAAGGTGAGGGGAGTATGTCGGCAGGCGTTAAGTCGGATGGTAGGTGTAAAAACTTGTGATTTGCTAAAAGTGTTTACAGTAGGGGGAATGCTAAAATTTTGGTACGGGGCAATATGTTTTTGGGTAGTATTTATACTACTTGTAGTTTTGGTGTGTATGAACTTGGTCATCTGTTTGAGTTTTAAGATTTAGGTGTTGGAAAAGATTTTTTGGAAAGTTAAAGATTGAGTATTTAGCTGGGGGTGATCAAGTGGTTTTGAGAAGAGTCTTAAATGTTTTTCAAACGGGTTTTTTAGTATTTTCTAGTAATGAATTCCAAATTTTAGGTCCTTTATGTGCATAGAGTTTTAACAGTGTGATATGGACAGGGAAAGAAAAATTTAAGGAGATTGTGTCTTGTGTTATGGTCGTGTGCCCTTTTAAAAGGTTGGTGAGGAGAAGTTTAAGTGGGAGTTTTGTTTGCATGTTTTGTTCTATGTATGTAGTAGTCACATGAATAAGTAGGGTTTTTAGATTTCAAAATTTTGGGTGGGTATGCTGTGGGGGGTGAGAATTTATCTTTTTGGATGCAGCCTTTTGCTGTGTTTTTTGGGGTCTTAGGTTTTTTAATGTTGTTGATCCCCATGAAAAATTCCATAGTGAGTAAGGGTGATGAGTAAATATACGAGCAAGGGGGAGCTGTTTGTGGAACAAAGTACTGCATGTTTGTAAATGCTATGTTTAGAGATTTTCTTGGAAATTTGTTGTATTGTGTTGGAAAATTTAGGTTATGTCAAGGTGGTTCAGGAATTTTCCTTCATGAGTCTTTTGGGTGCATTTATCCCTTTAACCTTATGTTAATGGAAAATTTTCAGCTAGTTCCCGAGTCGTTTGGATAGAATTTTCAGGGGGCATGAAAAATGATTTTGGAGTGATATACCGTCCCCCCCAAAATTTGTAGGACCAGGGAAAAAATACAAAGGGAGGAAATTGTTAAGGCCCCAAGGGGCCCTAATGTGTTATTCTAGGAGACTTTTAAATTTAGTAAAGTTGATTGGGGAAATTTTTGATGGGAATTTGAATCAACGACTTTTAGAAGTATTTCAGGTTGTTTTTTTTAAGCAGTTTGTGGCAGAACCTACAAGGGGAAAAATGCTTGATTTTTATGGCAAACAATGATTCCCTTTTAATAATTTTGAAATTTTTAGAGGAAAAAGGGTGCAGCGACCAAAATTAAAATTACATTTAGCATTTAATGGAAGTCGATTTTAGCGTAATCAGTAAAGTCCGATTTTTGCTTAGAGATTGAGGGCTTAGAGAGCACTTATCATCTGTTGACTGGGGGGAACAAGGGAGCTATCAATTGACAGTTTTTTGAAAACTATACATGCTGCTCAAAGAACGTTTTTTCCCCTATAAAAAAATTAGATCAAATAGAAATGACCCAAAATGGATGAATAATAGGCCAAATATCTATAGGGCAAAGAAAGGAATTTATAGGGTATCAAAAGAGGTGAGGGGCATCTTATGAATCAGTTATTGACATTAGGGGACATTAAAAAGGGGATAAGAAAAGTAAAAGGAACTATGAAATAAAGTTGCTAGGGATTTAAACAACCCAAAAAAATTTTTTCCAGGTCTATAGAACAAAAGTTAGAGATAAGATGGTCCCCTTAAAAAAAACTATGGGCACTTCTGACAAAAAGAATGAAATGTGCTTTATTTTAAAATAATTTTTTTCTTAGTTTTTTTAAAAGGAAAAACCTAACAATATTCAGTAATTAATTTTTACGTGGGTAGAAGAGATAAATTATGTAAATCACAGCCTGTGGAGGTTGTGAAGCAGTAGACGACTGAAGCAAAATAAGTCGCCGGGGCCCGTGGGTTTTTTCAAAGGGGTTTTTTAAGGGAAAGCAAAATGGAACTCTGTGAACCCTTAACTAATTTTTTTTAATTTATCTTTCAAAATGGGGGTGTGTTGGTATGTGGAAGATGGCTAAAGTAACTCCTATTTTTAAAAAAAGGGGGGAAATGTTACCGTCAAATTTCCGCCCAAAAGCCTGACCTAATTGTAGGCAAATTACTAGAGTCAATTATAGCTGAGATTATAAGAAGCCATCTTGATAAGCATAGCTTGATTAATGATACTCAGCATGGATTCACAAGAGGCGGTCTTGTCTAACTAATTTATTAATTTCTTCATTTAAAGCTTTTTGGGGCTGTTGACCACAATAAGAATTTGATATTATTACTTAGATTTTAGAAAGGCTTTGATAGAGTTCCGCACCACAGACTGTTAAAGAAAGTGGCAGTCATGGGCATTGGGGGAAAAGTGCTCTCGTGGATCGAGTCATGGCTCACAGACAGGAAGCAGAGAGTGTCCATAAATGGGGTTAAATCCAAGTGGGGATCTGTAAAAAAAGTGGCGTTCCACAGGGATCAGTCTTGGGCCCGTTGTTGTTTATAATATATACCAATGATCTTGATGGGGGAATTATAGTGATATGAGCAAATTCGCCGATGACACAAAGATAGGTAGGATAATTGATTCAAACGTAGATTTTTATGGAAACTTCAGGAGGATTTTAAACAATCTATTTTGGTCAGAAAAGTGGCAGATGCAGTTCAATGTAGATAAATGCAAGGTCTGAAGCTTGGGAGTGCCATAACCCTAGTACTTATAAATTAAAGATGTAGAACTTAGCCATACAGATTGCAAAAAGGGACTTGGGGGTTATGGTAAGCAGCAACTTAAACTAAGACGCAATGCCTAAGCGTACGTAATAAGGCAAATAGATTACTGGGATTTATATCAAGAAGTGTAAGCAACAGAAGTCCAGAGGTCATTTCTGCAGCTTTATACATCATTAGTAAGGCCTCACCTAGATTATGCAGCTCAGTTCTGGTCTCCGTATTACAAATGGACATAAATTTGTTAGAAAACTTTCAGCGTAGGATGACTTAAATTAATACATAGCATTAGAAATCTTCCTTATGGAAGAAAGATTGAAGATCTTAAGTTACATTCACTTGTTGACGAAGAATGAGGGGGGACCTGATCGAAGTGTTTTAAGTGGAAGATAGGTATTAATAAAGGGGATATTAATAAGGTCTTGAGGATGTTTTCTCCAAGAGAGAACCCCCAGTAATGGATTTTTAAAATTTGATAAATTTAGATTTAGAAAGGACATAGGAAAGTATTGGTTTGGAAATAGGGTAGTTGATGAGTGGAACAGTTTGCCTAGTTGGGTTATTGAGGCTGGGACTTTGGGTAGTTTCAAATCTAGGTTGGATAAGTACATGAGTGGGAGGGGTTGGATTTGAGTGGGACTTTCACATCAGAGCTTATTTCTTGGGTGGCATTGAAAATTGGGTTGGGCAAATGTTTTGTTAGTGGGATGAATTGTAAAGGACCTGCCTAGTATGGGCCAGCAGGCCTCCTGCAGTGTTCCTCCTTTCTTATGTTCTTATGTTAAATAGGTTTTGTTAGTATTCAGGGTAAGTTTGTTAGTCATCATCCAGGCAGATATTTTCTGCAATTCGGCATTGACCGTGTTGGCGAGAATGACTGGGTTTGGGTGGGAGATAACGTATGTTGTGTCATCTGCATATAATATGGGTTTGAGTAGCTGTGATGCACTTGGTAAGTCATTGATGTAGATGAGAAAGAGGAGTGGTCCAAGGACACCTACTGTGATTGGTCGAGTGGAATTGTGTGCACCATTTGTGTACACATATTAGCTTCTGTTACTAAGGTATGACTTTAGGTAGCTGAGGAAGTGACCTCTTATACCATAGTGTGTTAATTTAGTGTCCAGTAGCTCATGGTCGACTGTATCAAAAGCTTTACATAAATCAAAGAAAATTCCCAGCGGGACTTCTTTCTTTTCGAGAGCAGTATATATTAGTTCTAGCATGTGTATGATCTAATATAAGCAAGATACATCATTTTATGCAGCGCCACTACTTGCACTCGTGTCTGACTGGAAGCTTGGAGGGCTGGAAAAACTGCAAAACGAAGCAATGAGGATCATCCTAGGATGCCCTTGTACTGCCAAAATTTTAAATATGCGGAAAGAACTTAATATTCCAAGCATTAGAGATCGTGTTACTGAAAGAAATATCCTTATTGGGGTTAATATGCTTAGGCTAGCCCATTCAAACCCCTGCACAGAAGCCCTCCAAACTTTCCTCAGCACTGGTGAACATCCTTCCAGATGGATCGAAAAAACTGGAACCGACCTCCGCATGAACCAGCTACATGATTCTATATCAAGTTGGACAACAGAGACATTTCCCTGGCTC
>NW_026466821.1:0-13631 GCF_026875155.1 Cherax quadricarinatus
AGAGGGTGTTGATCCGAGGAGATGGAGCAGGAATTTTGGGATGGAGTGGGTGGTGGGAGGGGTACCCATAGGGGGAAACCCCAAAAATTTAATCCGAGGAGATGGAGAGCATAAGAAATTAAAAAAAAATCGGAAAAAAAATTCGGGGGGGGGGTGGGGGCGATCCGGACAATGCTGCAGAAGGCACTGCAGAAGGGTGCGGGGCGGTTGCGAGGGTGGGCATGGGGTTGGGCGCTGGGCAGCCACAGGTCGGGCAGGCGCATGGGCGCGGGTGGGGGTGTGGGGTGGGGGGGGGCGTGGGGGGGTCGAGGGTGAGGTGATCGAGGGTGCGGTGGTCGAGGGTGAGGTGGTCGAGGGTGAGGTGGTCGAGGATGAGGTCAAGGTCATTAGCATAAAGGTGTGAAAAGGAGTCTGCTCAGAGGAGACCGTACTGTGGAGACCGCTGAGAGGTAGGAGCCACTCTGTAGAAGGCCTTTTCGGGAGGATACCGCTCAGAGGTAGGAGCCACTCTGTAGAAATCATTACTACTGGTGCATATACTCCAATATGGGCCTAACATACACAGTGTACAGGGTCCTGAACGATTCCTTATTAAGATGCCGGAATGCTGTTTTTTTTACGTTTGCTAGGCGCCCATGTGCTGAAGCAGTTATTTGGTTGATGTGCACCTCAGGAGATGTGCCTGGTGTTATACTCACCCCAAGATCTTTTACCTTCCATACCTCAGGTAATCTCTTTGTTTTGATAGATGTATTGAATATTATTGTTAGGGGTACACATAGCACCTCTGCTCCCTCTCTCAGGATCCATGAGAGGTGTTTATCTGGCCCCACTGCCTTTGAGTACCTAGCTCACTCAGAAGCCTCTTCACTTCTTCCTCAGTTGTGTGTATTTTGTCCAACACTTGGTGGTGTACTCCACCTTGGTGTTGTACACCACCTCTTGGTTGTGTACTCCGCTCTTTCTAGAGCCCCTTCTGTTTCCTCTGTGAACACTTCTTTGAATCTCATGTTGAGTTCCTCACATACTTCGTGGTCATTTCTTGTTGTCTCTCCTCCTTCCATCCTTAGCCTGATTACCTGGTCCTTGACTGCTGTGTTGCTCCTGATGTGGCTGTATAACAGCTTCGGGTCAGATTTGGCTTTCGCTGCTATGTCGTTGTCTTATTGGCGTTGGGCCTCCCTTCTTACATGTGCATATTCATTTCTGGCTCTACTACTGCTGTCCTTATTCTCCTGGGTACTTTGCCTTCTTTACTTCTTCCATTTTCTTAGCACACATGGTTTTTGCCTCTCTGCACCTTTGGGTGAACCATGGGCTCGTCCTGGCTTTTTTTTTTATTCCTGTTACCCTTGGGTACAAGTCTCTCCTCAGCTTTCTTGCATATTGTTGTTACATATTCCATCATCTCATTTACTGGCTTCCCTGCCAGTTCTCTGTCCCACTGAACCCCATTTAGGAAGTTCCTCATTCCGACATAGTCCCTCATCATGTAGTTTGGCTTCATTCGCCCAGTCTTTCCTGCTTCCCCCCCTCCACTTGTAGCTCTTGTGTGTATTCGAAACTTAAAACCACATGATTGCTGGCCCCAAGGGGCTCTTCGTATGTGATGTCCTCAATATCTGCGCTACACAAGGTAAATACTAGGACCAGTCTCGCTGGTTCATCCTCTCCTCTTTCTCTCCTCTGTTAGTGTCCCTTACGTGTTGTTTACATGAAGTTTTCCAGCACCACCTCCATCATCTTAGCCTCCATGTATCTTGGCCCCCTTGTGGCTCCAAGTTCTCGCAATCGATTTCCATATGGTTAAAATCACCCATGATCAGTAGCTTTGCTCTGCAACTCATGAGCTCTTCGGGCCACTTCAGCCAGTGTGTCAACCATCTCTCTATTGCTCTCATCATGCTCTTGCCTTAGCCTCCTGCTGTTCTGTGGTGGGTTATACATCACTGCAATTACCACCTTGGGACCTCCAGACTGAAGCGTTCCTACTATGGAGTCTCTTGCTTCTCCACTGTCTCCTGTCTCCAGCTCATCAAAATTCCATCGGTTTTTGATCAGCAGTGCAACTGCTCCACCCCCCTGTTCCCCCTGTCTTTCCTCAGGATGTGATATCCCATTGGAAACATGGCATCTGTTTTCATATCTGTGAGCTTGGTTTTTGTGAGAGCTATGATGTCCGGTGAAGCCTCTTTGACTGTTTCGTGCCACTCCTCCCACTTATTTGTTATTACATTAGCGTTTGTGTATCATACCTTCAGTTTCCTCTCCTCTCCTCCTCTGTGAGGGTGGGAGACCTGGCAGCGTACTGTGGGATTCTATAGCTGAGTGTTCAGTGGGAGCTGTGAGTATGGACTGAAGTTTGTGATGGGATGGTGTGATAGATTGTGGGGTTCTGGGGATGGTTCTGTGTGTGCTTGCTCTTGTTGATCTGTCCTGCTCTGTTTGTCCTCTGCTGATTCTGTCCTTGCCTCCCTTCCTAGCTCCTCTCGCTTTTGTGTCCTCTCCCTCAGCTGCTGTCATTCTGTTTTTGTTCTGTCTCTGTCTAGGACCACCCTCTTGTATTCTGCCGAGTCCTTCAACCGTGGTTTCTCTTCTAAATCCTCCTGAAGTGCCCTGATATCTAATTTGAATCAATTATCCTACCTAAATTCGAGTTATTGGCGAATTTGCTCATATCACTAGTAACTCCCTCATCAAGGTCATTGATATATATCATAAACAACAACGGGCCTAAGATTGATCCCTGTGGAATGTCACTTGTTACAGATCTCCATTCGGATTTAACCCCATTTATGGACACTCTCTGCTTCTTGTTCGTGAGACATGGCTCGATCCATGTCAGCCATGAGCTGCCACTTTCTTTAACAGTCTCTGGTGTGGTACTCTATCAGAAGCCTTACTAAAATCTAAATAAACAATATCGAATTCTTTATCATGATCAACAGCCTCAAAAGCTTTACTGAAAAAGATTAATAAATTAGTTAGGCAGGAATGGCCCCTCGTGAATCCATGCTGAATGTTGTTAATTAATCAAATTATGCTTATGCAGATGGCTTCTTATAATATCACCTATAATTGACTAGTAATTGCCTACAATTGAAGTCAGGCTTATTGGGCGGTAATTTGATGGTAACGACTTGTCCCCTCTTTTAAAAATAGAATTACATTAGCCATCTTCCACATATCAGACACTACACCTGTTTGAAGAGAAATATTAAAAATATTAGTCAATGGTTCACAAAGTTCCATTTGCACTCTTTAAGAACCCTTGAAAAAAGTTCATCAGGGCCCGGTGATTTATTTTGCTTCAATCGGTCCTGTTGTTAACCATTTCGCTAGTGACTCTGATATTACATAATTTATCTTCTTCAGGCCCATTATAAAACCTAATTATTGGGATATTATTAGTATCTTCCTGAGTGAAAATAATTATTAAAAATAGAGCACATTTCATTCTCCTTGGTCAGTAAGATGCCCAGAGTTATTTCTAAGGTGACCTATCTTATCTTTTCGAATCTGTTGCAACCACTGAAAAGATCACAATGTATATGATGTATATTATATATATGTATATAAATGTATATTACCTTTTCATATAATTTTATATTGTTTATGTTTGCGATAATAGCTAAATCGTAAATATATTGCTTTATATTATTTGACTTAGTTTACTTTTCTTAGGTAGGATGTAACATTCACATATTATTATGTGCTCATAGTTCAAGTCTTGATTCTCTAACTACTGTAATTATCGCTCATTGCTCATTTCCCTGCCGGCTTCTGTGTTGCTGAGCAGCAACTGTCCACGGAGCTATCACGTGATCGAGGGGGGGGGGGTGTTCACACCTCGCCTGAAGTATTCAGTCTGGTCTAGACTCGCTTGGTGGTTGGACATATTCCTGACAAGTGCCTAACTCTCCCTTATTGGCCCTTGTTGGAAGATCGTCTCTGTCTGATTATTGTTGTAGGTTCTGTGGGACTCTGTTCACAGAACATTGCCTAGACTTAGTGATTTTCGACGTTGTACTGAGGTTGTGTGGTCGCTTAGACACTGAGCAACTCAGGTCCTGAGCTGTAGGTTCTGACCTAATTTGTACTGGTATCTGTGTACTGTCACAATCGGGGATTTTCTTATGCTGAACTTAGATTCAGTAGTATGGGAGTTTTGTGACTTTGGTGGAGGATCTGCTGATGGTCCCTACTTAGTGTCGTTATATTTATCTCCTTGTTCCTGATTCTGTGTCGCAGTTGCTTGTTATATTGCTATTGGGCTTAACAGTCGTTTTATTGTTCAAGTAAGCTGTTCTGGTTGCCAGTTCGTCAAGAAGTTAGTTTACGAGAGGACTTTGTCAGTCACTTGTTTAAGTCTAGTCGAGTCCTGAGACATAACGAACTACTTAGAGCACTTACACACATACACATAAACTCATTGTATATTGTATTATTAAATGCTACTGTACCAGACGGTACCTAAGACATAAATATCTGATATGTGCTTTCAGCACAATACTACTGTACACGAGAGAAGTGATTATTATTAATTTGTTTGAATTGATTAATTTAATTTAATTTGATAATATACCTCTAGACCAGTGGTTCCCAAACTTTTCAGCTTGTTACCCAATTTAACATGCCACATAAAGCATGTTACCCCTTTCACAAAATGTTGTTGTTTATTGATATATATGGCTAAAATTAAAACACTTGAGATATTTTCTTTTATTTATTGTATTTGAACATTGTGCATCTCTAATGACTATTACCAAAGATGTCAAGAACATCAGTGGGATGGATGGAGTTGCATACTTGAAGCTAGTTTAGGAATTCTTGGCTTCGTGGTTGAAAGTGCCAGCCTGGCATCGTTTGCAACATTCAAGCGAGTCCTCTTTTTTGTTTTCATACCCAGCACAGTTGAGAAGCCCTTCTCGCACAGATACGTTGTTGAGAATGATACCAACAACTTCAAGGCTCTCTTGGACAGAGTTGGCGAGTCAGGTAGTCGTGAAATCCAAAAGGAATCTGCATTTTGGTTTTGGAATTCGATTTTCCAAGGCTTCATTGGCTCGCATTGTGATCCACACCTCCTTTGCAGGAAATCATCATCATGAATGGCATCATCAGGTACAGAGAAGGGATGAATGATCCACTGAAGAGTGGCTGTTTCTTGTCACTCTCTGGAAAGTAGTGATGCATGCTTGTTTCAAGCCCCTTCAAATGGTCGCTCATTTCTTTTTTGATGGTCTGTAGAAGTGATCCAGTATCATGACTATTCTCCTCAACAAACTGGTCTAGGGTGGGAAACTGGGCGATCACTCCTTTCTCCAAGCGCCGAATCCAGAGTCTCAGTTTTGTCCTGAAGCATACTTGTCAAAATACATTTTGGTTTCCACACACTTAGCTATATATTCTTCTTTTCTAATACTGTATATTAGTTTTTGATGTTTATTGTTATTTGGTTTAACTTTATTACTTACTTATAATAGGTTTACTTTACAACTTTATATACTAAGACAAAGTTAACAATAATCCTCATACCGGGTACCGCATTGTTTTCTTGATTTTCAGAATTCATAACTTTTTTTCTGTCACCCCTCCATTACCCCCAAAAATGGTTAAATTACCCCCAGGGGTAATTTACCCCCAGTTTGGGAACCACTGCTCTAGACTATGATTAATAAATTTATTAAATTTTAATTTCCTAGTTAGTACCCTACCAGTTGTAATCCTGAAGCACTAATAATTCTAATTGAATTCTAATGGATAATTGAACCAGGACACTGACTAATTGTTACGAAAACCCAGTAACAGGCTGGATGCTAGAAGGGCAGTCCTTTCTAGTATTCACTGGAGATCTCAAATGCTTATTAGAAATCGCGTTTTTTGTAACAGAATCCCTGGCAACTTAATTCGAAGTCCCCTTTAACTTTTCTTAAAACCTCTTTAATGACCCTCTTAATGTCAATATACTGATTCATAAGATGATCCTCACCTCTTTCGATGCGCCTATAAATTCCTTTCTTCTGCCCTAAAAGATATCTGAGCTTATTATTTATCCATTATGGGTCATTTCTATTCGATTTACTTTCTTTATATGGGATAAATGTTCTTTGGGCAGCATGTATAGTGTTCAAAAGACCGTCATTTGCCAGAACCAATTCTAGCAGGTTATTTACCCTTGTAGGTTCTGTCATAAACTGCTTCAAAAAACAATCCTGAACCACTTCTAAAAAGTCGTTAGATTCTAAATTCCCAGTCAAAAAATTCCAATCAATATGACTAAAGTTAAAGTCTCCTAGAATTACTACATTACTACATTGTGGCCTTAACAGTTTCCTCCCATAGTATTCTCCCTTGGGACCTATCTAAGTTTTTTTTTTTTTTATATTTTATTTAAAACATTACAATACAAGGTGGAAAGTATTAAAAGGTCACATAATGAGTTAAATCACAAATTCCAATTTAACCCTTAAAAAAAAATTACAACAGAAAAAGTGTTGTGAAACCCTAATCCACACACCTTTACACCCATTTTTTTACCAGTTTATACCGGAAGGTGAAATTTTGCACTTTTCACCCCCCCCCTCCCTAAAATATAACCACCCCAAACCCCTGTTTGTTTTAAACTTAAATTAAAGGATACTAGGAATTACACTATCAGAGTGATGCAGTAAACTTAGACACAATTTAAATAACAATTTAATGGGATACATTCATTACTTAACCAATGACACTCAACCGGTGAAAAAAAAAAACCCCAAAAAGTTTAAATTTTCTAAAAAGGTTGAAAATTTGAATGCCAACTTAAAAAAGGAAATTATTGCGCTTGCTGAAACCATTCAGGCAACATAGAAATAAAAAAAGACTGTATATTATAAAAACACACAAAAAATACAAAGGTTAAATTTAAAAAACCCAGCCCATGTGGGGTACACAAAAAAATTTCCCACATACTTCCCTAACACAGACAAAAAAAAAAAAATTTTTTTGTGCAACTGACCAAAACACAATCCCATATAAATTAGACTGCTATGTAATAGATAAAAATAATAATATGATTTAAGAGCAGTACAAATAACATAATAAATCAAATTTTGAAGGGGGCACAGTTGATCAACACCCTTCCATATCAGCGTTGAGAATTTAATTCTCATAGTAAAAGCCCAACTTGAGTAGTCCCATCTCGCTACATAAAATAAATGGTATTATCTACAATAAAACTAACAACGGGAAAAACAACTGCCCATCACTTCCAATCAATATCTGCCCTACCCTCGCTATGCCCCCTGATGTAGGCAACCCCCCCCTTGAATACCTTTTATCCTTCACTACTCCCTTGAAGGAACAGGAGTATTTTTGAATAGTGTATAGTCCATGTCACAAAAAAAAAATTGGCCAGCCCCACAGGTGCCAGCCCCCCGGTTACATATTCACTCACGCATCATTTCCAAAACACTCACGCAAACTTTTGTTGTCATTCCATTACCAGGGAGGCGCCCTTTTTCACCCAGACTTCCCTCCCCCCGCAACCTTTCCAATCGACCCTCCCCTCCCCCTCGTTATTAAAGTCAAATAAAACTGTAAGTAAGTTCCTATATCCCTCGAAAAATCCTTCACCCACTCCCCCCAAAAATTTCCTTATTTCTGCATACCTTTTTTATAGAATTTACCCTAACACCCCCTTACCTCAGAAATGTTTTCCCCCGCAATCCCCACACATATAGATATAATCTGCCATAATGTACCCCACAGCTCTGATTACACTTTCCCCCCAAACCCCCCCAGCGAGATTAATGCTCTCAATAAAAAAAAATTCCTTTACCCCTTCCTATTTACCCCCCCTATTTAGCCCCCTTACACTCCTCGTCCCCCAAAAAATATACTAATGAAAACCCGACTCCTCCCCCCCACATACCCCACCTCCCCCCGTAAACGACGCGTCTACCCCGTAAAAAACCCACCCGACGGTAAAATCCCGTGCAGAAAACGATACATAACATCCCGACCGGGGTTTGGGCAACTCATCCTACTAAAACCTTTTCCCATATACTTCCCCATGCTACATGGGGAAAATTTCCTTACGGGCCTACAACCCCCCCCGGCTAACAATCTCAAAACCCCTACCTATTTTAACCTTTGCTGGCTCTCGATCCCACCCAGGGCCCTCAACCAGTTTCCACCATGCAACTAAAAACCCCTGTTACATCCGTTGCAATCTGTTATGGATCCGGGCCCAAAACCCCCCCCCCACCCCATTTTCCCCTTCCCCCCCTTTTAATGAAGACAATTTGACCCTCGTTTTAAGCCACAACCCACCCCCCCCCCCCTTTCCCCCTTACGGGTTTTAACATTACCACATCCTTTTAATCCAATCACAGCTCGAACCCCACAAGAATTTAAAAAACCTTTCCTAAGTATGTTCGTTTTGCTGGCCATTTAAGGGGGGAAACACGGTCCCACGGCCTTACTTTGCTATACAGAAAAATTAATAGCAAGGGCACGCTGCACAAGGGTCAAATGAAAAGGGGTCGCAATGCCCCCAAGCGTCCCTGAATCCTTTTTCCCATCCTAATCGAGTTTTCCGTGGTGCCACAGTGTCGTCTGCAAAAATCAGACCGAAAATTTTTAACAAAGTCACCTGCCTCCCCAAACTGCATACCCCAATAAACCCCCTATCGGCCCAACCCCTAACCCCTAACCATGGATTTTTTGAATTTACCCTCATACAGTTGCCCCTGCAACTTTTTTTATACCCCTTTAATGTGTCCTTGACATCCCCCCCTGATCAGAACATTGTATCATCCACATACCCAATTAAAATACCAAAAAACCCTGAAAACCGCACCCCCTGGCCCTCTACGTGAACATACGTGCCCCACCAATTTTTAAAAAAAGGGGTCCTGTACACGCAAACAATAATTGTGACATAGGAAAACCCCTGCCAAAATTCCCCTACCCATTACAATTTTTCCACCCAATGGGACCTTAATTTAAAACCCTCGCTATGCACCCCCATACAACGCCTCAACCCAACCCCACTTTTTCACCCCCAAAACCCCTGACCCTGAGGATGGTTTTAAGTTTTTCCTACCACCATCGTAGCCCCTTCCCTCAGCCCCCACCAAACCTCCCCCCTCCCCCCCCCTTTTGCCCCCACGAAATCCCTAAGTAACCCATGCCCCCCACCATGGACCTCCCTAAAACCCAAAATGAGTTTTTAAACTCCCCCCCCCAAAACCACTTTCCCCCCATTTCCTTTTTCCCCAAAATCTTCGCAAAAATTTTATAATCTGCGCCAAAACACGAGGGCCCGGAAATCCCAAAAGCGTATGTCCCCCTTTCTTTTTTGGGACCAATACAACGACAGCCGTTGCCTGCTTCTCACCCCCTCACCTCTCCCTTCAAACAAATTTTTAAAACCTAACCAAAAAACGCCTCATTAAATTTCCCAAATGTGCTGATAAAACTCTGCCGGGAGTCCATCAATTCCCGTCTTTGCCCTTTTTGCATTCCACTTTTAAAACCCCCCCCCCTTTCTTTTCCCCCCAGTTATTTCCCCCACCCAGTGCTTCCCATCACGTTACGCAATGACATCCACCTCCCCCCCACCCGTTCTAAAAAACCCATCCCCTTCCCCTTCTCGTTCCAGTATTTTCATACCACTTGTCACAAACGCCCCTTCCTTCCGTGTTGTATGACCTGCCCCCCCCGTACCCCCCTACGAATCAGAAACCCCAACCATGGGAAAATCATTGCCTGCGTCTTTGTTTTGCCTCGCAATACGGGGCCATGAAGGGCTATCGCCCCTAAAACCTCTTCCACCCCCCCCCTGTACCCGACCCCTTGGAAACCCCCATCCCGTACCCCACCCCAGTCTCCCTTTATTGCCATAATATCATCCAAAGGGGGTAATTGCCCCCACCCCCCCCCTCGCATAGCAACCCCGTAATTTACCTCCCAAAAAGTTAGCAAGCCCCCTATTTTAAAGAATTGATACTTTCCCTTTCCTTTTGTAATATTTCTTAATCCGTTTTTAGCCACCCATCCCCCCACTCCACATTCTACCCCATTTATTCTGCACTTAACCCCTCCCCCCGCGTTGCAAATCCCCCCTATCCCCTCCCTCACCCAACACACTTTTATTTAATTTTTCCCAAAAACCCCCCAGATATAACCCGCTTGTGACTCCCCCCACCTCTGCTATACCGCCCGTGATCGAATAAGCTACTTTATTTAGGAAAAAGTCAACTGGTGTGGGGTCTGGTGGCCCTTTGGGGGTTTAAAGCTCTCGCTTCACACGGTGAGGGTGGGGGCGTTCCCCGCAAGTAGAAAAAATTGGACGTGTTTTTTTCCACCTTTGTCTATGTTCCCCTCAGTAAAATGGGGGGCCTGGGGGTTAGTCATGGGTGGGTGCATCCTGGGGGCCTGACCCAAGGAGGCCTGGTCACAGACCGGCCCCGGGGGCGTTTGACCCCCCGGAACTCTCTCCAGGTAAAAACCAGGTAACCCAAAAACCCTTGAGTATTTTCAGCCTACCCAAACCCAGCAGCGTAACCCCGTTTACAAAAGTGGTTTTACCTCCCAGCCCCTCCCCCAACCGCATCCCGCAACTGAATTCTCTCAAAAAAATCTGCAAACCCCCACACGGCCCGCCCCTTTTGGTTCCACGCAGCCCTCCCCAAAAAACGCAGTTCCCCGCCCCCCCAACGCGGCCACTGTAGGGAAACCCCCGTAAAAGAAAACTAGTTCTTCAATACAAAATCCTTTTTACCCTCACATCATTTCTGCTGGTGCATACACACTCCAAAAGAAACCCTTGCCCCCTCCCCCACCCATCCAGCGCAATATTTTTCCCCCCCCCCCCCCTCACTTTTGCAACACAAAGGGCTCGCCTCCCTGATCAAAATCCCACGCCACCTTTTAACGGCAGTGGGAGAGTCATAACCGGGAAACCCTCCACCTCGACACTCTTCCCTCCTTGAAATTGTGTTTTTGCGGAAAACCCAATCCACCCCATTTTATCAGAAAAAAATTTGAAAAACCATTCCTTCTTCACACTATTACACAAACCATTGACGTTTTCAGCATACACCTAAGGCTTTTTATGTTTCCAACCCTTCCTCCCTTTATTATCCCCCCGGGCCCCTGCCCCCGAGCCGCACAAACTTTACACACAACCCCCCCCTTTTTGGATTCCCCCTTTATCATGACTACTTCGACATTTCTCGTCCTTTCCCCCAGACCTCTGCGCCGGCGTAGGCATCATTGAGTTGACGCCGCCCCTCTCTTCCTCGTGATGCCCTCTACATCCATGTTATCTTTGAGGTTCCCCCACGATGAACCCAACCCCCACCACGCCCCCTTTTCCCCAAAACACGGCGACAACTCTTTTGCTGTTGGCCCCTCAACCCGCTATGTTTTTTGTCCCTTACATTCCTCTACAGGCAACGCCGTGCCTCCACCAGCTCAGGAACAACATCCCCTTTCAGGGGGTGTCAATGTCTTAAACTTTCCCGAAGCTCTTCCTAGGTCACCTCCTCCGCCTTGCACTTTGTACTTTTCCTTTGTGTAGTAACAGATCCTTTTACATCAAGTTACCTCCACATGCGTCTCCTTTTGGAAACCTCCCCTCTTCACTCCAAAGCCCCAGGCCCTTGCTTTTCGCACTGGGGGTCTCAAAAGCTATCACGTGGTAATGGTGTTTCACCATTTGCGCGGCGCCCCCCTCAGCTTCACCACTCGCCGCCATATGGGGCGTTTTCGCCCCTATTCTGCCGTACGCTCTGTCCGGGGATTCGTACCATAAAATTCGTCCGAAGTCCTCCAACACGACGTAAGCGGTTTGGGGTGTCTCAGAGTCATCTTCAGGGAAAAGGTACCCTCCGGAGTCCCATGTAAGCACCTGCCGTCCACTTGCCCTTTTGTGCCAGATGTACGGTCCCATATGTCTCAAAAAACACTCCTTACGTCAGCCTCATCTGCCTCAAATGGGACATTACGTATCTTAACCCACTTAAAGTGGCGAGAAAACGTAGATCAAACGCACCTTCACAGCTGGAGTAGGGGTCAAGACTCACGTCTTGGAATCTCGTCACCAAAGACTCATACACGGACGTGGAATTCAATTTGACGAAGATTCTAAAAAGCCCCATTCAGGGCTACACCATACACCTCATTCGTCCTGGATTCCATAGGTCTCCCTGATGATTGTTGGGAGTAATACTTGCACTGAAGAGGGCGAAATCGCCCCACGAAGCAGCTCAATACCAATGGTATTTACGCGCCTCCTCACACTCAGCCCCATGTTGATACAAGGTAGCTCGCCTGAAACGCAGAGGGGTGCAGCGCACAACCCCCAACCTCGACCGTGGTCAGGCAGCGAATACCTATCTAAGTTAGGGGGACGGTATATCACACCTAACATCAATTTTTCATGCTCCTCTAAAAATTCTATCCAGACAGTCTCTGTTTGTGTTATTTCAGACTTAATACAATTTTTATGCAACAGTTCAGGGCGATCTCAGACATACAATGCCACCCCACCCCCCTTCCCGATACTTCTGTCTACTTGGAACAATTTAAAACCCAGAATGTGACTTTCTGCAGGGGCATGTCCCGATTTTTGTTATTAAACCACGTCTCAGTTAAGGCAAATACATCAATGTTACCTGCACTAGCAACTAATCTCAACTCGTCCAACTTATTTCTAGCACTACGACTATTAATATAATATAAGTTTAAAGACCCTCCTTTCTCTTTACCCTTCATGCTCATTTCTGTTTTTCCACTAAACCTATTACTGTCCTTGTCACCTAGTGCCACTAGCTTGCCAATATCCACCTCATTCTGCCTATTTCTGGTTCCCATGGTAGGTAAGACACATAGGCAACAGTTAGACTGTTACGACTTAATCTTCACCGTAACAATAGGGGCACAAATAACTCCAATTTTTTGTTAGTTTTATTTTATTACCAATCGTTTAGCTTCATTGGTATTTGGTTAGTGAATTAAAATAACCACAAGCAATTATAAATGAAATGCTATACAGCAAGGAACCCAATCTTACGTTCAAATTCTCATTAACAGAGTATGACACAATAATTTCAATTAATAATCTACTAATCTCACCATTTAACTCTTTTAGAAAGTTTTAGGGTAACGAAATAGTTATCTTTCATAAGTGACACGAATTACCAGACTTCAGGAAACTAATGGCAAAGGCAAGACAATAGACTTGGTATAAAGTTTTAGTTTAAGCTAGGAGCTTTGTGTTGAAGACCCGTACCGAGTCAGAGCTAGGAGCTGACTGACTCACTCAACTACTTCATAGTATGACTTCAGCTCGGCCAGAAGGCGACGCGTGGCGTCAATTCTAGAACACCAATTGGTCACTACCCGTAGTGGTTACACATTCGTAATACCTAACCTAATAATAATATAATTATAATACAATATAATACAATGAGAGTACTTTTGATGATTCATACTGTACCCGATAATAATATATAGTGGAACCTGCTTTATCTAGCTAGTAATAAAGTGATTCGCGATATATTATTACCTGGAGACCTGGAGAGAGTTCCCGGGGGGCAACGCCCCCGCGGCCCGGTCTAGACCAGGTCCCCTTAGGC
>NW_026466822.1:0-11210 GCF_026875155.1 Cherax quadricarinatus
TTAAAAACCCTACTTTTACAAGCCACTAGTTTTCAAAACCACAACTTTCCCGACCCCATCTTAAAACCATACGCCTTACAATACAGTCTTCAAAAACTTAAACCTAAGACGTACAGTCTTTCAAGACACACTACAGTCTTACAAGAACACACAGTCTACAAAACACATACAGTCTTACAAGACTCACTACGTCTTACTGACACACTGAAGTCTTACAAGACCCCTAGTCTTACAAGACACACTACTGTCTTTCAAGACACACTACAGTCTTACAATACACTACAGTCTTACAGACACAATAAAGTTTACCAGACACGCCAGTTTAAAGCACTACAGCTTACAGAACATACAGTCCAAGGCACAAACATCTTTCAAGACACATACAGTCTTACAGACAAACATCTTCAAGACACACTACAGTCTTACAAGACACACTACAGTCTTACAAGACTCACTACAATCTTTCCAGACACACTACAGTCTTACAAGACACACTACAGTCTTTCAAGACACACTACAGTCTTACAAGACACACTACAGTCTTACAAGACACACTACAGTCTTACAAGACAAACTGCAGTCTTTCAAGACACTAGTCTTACAAGACACACTACAGTCTTACAAGACACACTACAGACTTACAAGACAAATTACAGTCTTTCAAGACACACTACAGTCTTACAACACACACTACAGTCTTACAAGACACACTACAGTTTTACAAGACACACTACAGTCTTACAAGACACACTGCAAATCTTTCAAGACACAACAGTCTTACAAGACACACTACAGTTTTACAAGACACACTACATCTTAAAAGATCACTACAGTCTTAAAAGACACAGGAAGTCTTACAAGACACTAGTCTTACCCAAAACACGCTACAGTCTTACAAGACACACTACAGTCTTCCAAAGCACACTGCAGTCTTACAAGGCACACTACAGTCTTACAAGACACACTACAATCTTACCAGACACACTACAGTCTTACAAGACACACTACAGTCTTACAAGACACACTACAGTCTTACAAGACACACTACATCTTACAAGACACACTACAGTCTTACAAGACTCACTACAGTCTTTACAAGACACACTACAGTCTACAAGACACACTACAGTCCTTACAAGACACCCTACAGTCCTTTCAAGACACCTACAGTCTTAAAGACACATTTACATCTTACAAGACTCACTAAAGTCTTACAAGACACACTTACAGTCTAACAAGACACCACTACAGTCTTCCAAGACACAACTCGTCTTACAAGATACACTACAGTCTTAACAAGACACACTACAATCTATCAGACATACTACAGTCTTACTAGACACACTACAGTCTTACCAAGGCACACTACAGTCAAACAAACACATCTACAGTCTTACAAGACACACTACTAAACGACCCTTAACAAGACACACTAAGTCTTACAAGACACACACATTCTTAAAAGACTCACTACAGTCTTACAAGACACTTGTCCCTTAAATGACACACTACAGTCTTTACCAGACACTTGTCTAAAGACACACTACAGTCATACCTACACACCAACAGCTTTCAAGACAGCACTACAGTCTTTACAAGACACCACTACATTCTTAACAAGACCTCTATCAATCATATCAACACACTACAGTCCTTACTAGACACACTACAGTCTTCAAGAAAACACTCCAGTCTTACAAGACACACTACAGTCTTACCAGACACACTGACAGTCTTACAAGACACCACTGAATCTACAAGACAACTACATTCTTAAAAGTCTCACTACATCCTTACAAGACACACTGAAGTCTTACAAGACACATGTCTTACAGACACCACTGCAGTCTTACAAGACACACTACAGACTTTCAAGACCCACTACAGTCTTAATTACAAGGCACACTACTCGTCTTACAAGACACCACTATAATCTTACCAGACGCACTACAGTCTTACAGACGCACTACAGTCTTACAAGACTCACTGCAGTCTTACAAGACTACTACAGTCATACAAGAACCACACTACAGTCTTACAAGACATTCAACAGTCTTTCAAGACAACTACAGTCTTACAAGACACACTAAAGTCTTACAAGACACACTACAGTCTTACAAACTCGCACAGTCTTACAAGACACCCTGCAGTCTTTCAAGACACACTACAGTCTTACAAGACACCACTACAGTTCCTTACAAGACACACTACAGTCTTTCAAAGACACACTACAGTCTAACTAGACACACTAAAGTCTATATACAAGAACACACTACAGTTCTTACAAGAACTCACTACAGTCTTACAAGACACACTGAAAGTTTCACAGACACACTGAAGTCTTACAATTACACAAGTCCTTTAAAGACACATTACAGTCTTACGAAGACAAACTCCAGTCATACAAGACACACATACAGTCTTTCAAGACACACTACAGTCTACAAGACACACCAACAGTCTACAAGACACACTACAGCTTACAAGACACACTACAGTCTTTCAAGACACACTGCAGTCTTTTCAAAGACAAACACCTACAGTCTTATAAACACACACTACAAATTTACCAACAAACTACAAATTTACCAGACAAACTACAGTCCTTACACGACACACTGCAATGTTCTTTCAAGACACACTACAGTCTTACAAGACACACTACAGTCTTACAAGAAATCACTACAATCAACCAGACACACTTCAGTTTTACAAGACACACTACCAGTCTACAAGACACACTACAGTCTTTGAAGACACACTATTCGTCTTACTAGACACACTACAGTCTTACAAGACACCCAACAGTCCTTACAGAACTCACTACAGTCTTACAAGACATATGAAGTCTTACAAGACACTAGTCTTCAAGACACACTACAGTCTATTTCAAGCCACACACCAGTCTTAGAGACAAACTACAGCTACAAGACACACTACAAGTCCTTACCAGACTCACAACAGTCTTACAAGACACCACTACAGTCTTACTAGACTCAACTACAGTCTTCAAGACACACTACAGTCTTACAAGACTCATTACAGCTTACAAGACCACTGAATCTTACAATCACTCGTCATACAAAAACACTACAGCTTACAAGACACACTCCATCTTACAAGACACACACAGTCTTTCAAGACACATACAGTCTTACAAGAACACTAACAGTCCTTTTCAAGACACACTACAGTCTTGCAATACACACTACAGTCTTACAAGACACACTACAGTCTTACAAGACTCACTACAAACTTACTAGACACACTACAGTCTTACAAGACACACTCAGTCTTACAACAAGACACACTACAGCTTACAAGACACACTACAGTCTTACAATACACAGTAACAGTCTTAACAAGACACACTAAAGTCTTACAAGACACAGTACAGTCTTACAAGACCACACTACAGTCTTACAAGACACACTACAGTCATTACAAGACAACATACATTCTTACAAGACACACTACATGCCTAACAAGACACGCTACATCTTATAAGCGCACACTACAGTCTTTCAAGACACACTACACACTTACCAGAAATACCCACGAGTCTTACAAGACACTAGTCTAACCAAGACACACTACAGTCTTACAAGACACACTAACAGACTTACAAGACACATTACAGTCTTTCAAGTCACACTACAGCTACAACACACACTACAGTCTACAAGACACACTAACAGTTTTAAACAAGACACACTACAGTCTTAACAAGACCACACTGCAGTCTTTCAAGACACACTACAGTACTTACAAGACACACTACAGTTTTACAAGACACACTACATTCTTAAAAGATCTCGACTACAGCTTAAAAGACACACGGAAGTCTACAAGACACTTAGTCTTACAGAGACACGCTATCAGTCATACAGACACACTACAGTCTTTCAAAGCACACTGCAGTCTTTACAAGGCACACTACAAGTCTTTACAAGACACACTACAATCTTACCAGAAACACTACAGTCTTACAAGACACAACAGTCTTACAACACACTACAGTCTTACAAGACACACTACAGTCTTACAAGACTCAACTACAGTCTTACAAGACACACTACAGTCCTTACAAGACACAGACAAGTCTTACAGACACTCTAACAGTCTTACAAAGACTCAGTACAGTCTTACAAGACACACACAGTCTTACCAACACACTTACAGTCGTACAGACACACTACAGTCTTACAAGACACACTACCAAGCCTTCAGACACGCTACAGTCTTATAAGGCACATTCTACAGTCTTACAACAAGACACACTACAAACTTACCAGAAATACTACAGTCTTACAAGACACACTACAAGTCTTACAAGACACACTACAGTCTTGTCAAGACACACTACATCTTACGATACACACTACAGTCTTACAAGACACACTACAGTCTTACAAGACACACACAGTCTACAAACAAAACACAGTCCCTTACAAGACACACTACAGTCTTTTCAAGACACACTACGTCTCCAAGACACACACGTCCTTACAAGAACACACTACGAGACTAACAAGACACACTACAGTCCTTTCAAGACACACTGCAGTCTTTCAAGACACACTTACATTTCTTATAAGACACACTACAAATTTACCAGACAAACTACAAATTTCTAGACAAATCTACAGTCTTACAAGACACACCAGCAGTCTATCCAAGACAAACTAAGCCGTCTTACAAGCACACTACAGTCTTACAAGAAACACTACAATCTACAGACACACTTCAGTTTTACAAAGACACACTACAGTCTTACAAGACACACTACAGTCTTTCAAGACCACAATTAATCGTCTTACAAGAAACAAGACTACAGCCATACAAGACACACTACAGTCTTACAAGACCACTAATAGTCCTTACAAGACACATGAAGTCTTACAAGACACAGTCTTCCAAGACACACAACAGTCCTTTCAGACACACTACAGTCTTAGAAGACACACAGTACAGTCTTACAAGACACACTACAGTCTTACAAGAAGACTCACTACAGTTCTTACAATACTCACTACAGTCTTACAAGACACACTACAGTCTTACAAGACACACTACAGTCTTACAAGACTCAGTAACAGTCTTACAAGACACACTGAAGTCGTACAAGTCACTAGTCTTACAAGAAACAACTACCAGTCTTACAAGACACTACTACAGTCTTACAAGACACACTACAGTCTTTTCCAAGACACACTACAGTCATACAAGACATACTATCAGTCTTTCAAGACACACTACAGTCTTGTACAAGACAACCTACAGTCTTACAAGACACACTACAGTCTTACAAGACCTCACTACAATCTACTAGACACACTACAGTCTTACAAGACACACTACAGTCTTACAAGACACACCTATCAGTCCCTTACAAGACACACTACAGTCTTACAAGACACAGTACAGCTTACAAGAACGCACTATAGTCTTACAAGACTCAGTACAGTCTTACAAACACAACTACAGTCTGACAAGACGACCTACAGTCTTACAAGACACACTACCATTCTTACAAGACACACTACAGCCTTTTCACAAGACACGCTACAGTCTTATAAGGCACACTACAGTCTTACAAGACACACTATAATCTTACCAGACGCACTACAGTCTTACAAGACGCACTACAGTCTTACAAGACTCACTGCAGTCTTACAAGACACACTATAATCTTACCAGACACACTACAGTCTTACAAGACACACTACTGTCTTACAAGACACACTACAGTCTTACAAGACACACTACAGCCTTTCAAGACACGCTACAGTCTTATAAGACACACTACAGTCTTACAAGACACACTCCAAACTTACCAGAAATACTACAGTCTTTCAAGACACACTACAGTCTTACAAGACACACTACAGTCTTACAAGACACACTACAGTCTTACAAGACACACTACAGTCTTACAAGAAACACTACAATCTTACCCAGACCACACTTCAGTTTTTACAGACACACCTACAGTCTTACAAACACACTACAGACTTTCAAGACACACTATCGTCTTTTTTTTTTTTTTTACAAGACAACATCACAGTCATACAAGACACACTACAGTCCTTACAAACTCACTACAGTCCCTTACAAACACACTGAAGTCTTACAAAGACACTAGTCTTTCAAGGACACACTACAGTCCTTTTCCCCAAGACACACTACAGTCCCTTATAAGACACACTACAGTCTTACAAGACACACTACTGTCTTACAAGACTCACTACAGTCTTACAAGACACACTACAGTCTTACAAGACACACTACAGTCTTACAAGAACAACTACAGTCTTACAAGAAAACCAGTACAGTATTACAAGACACACTGAAGTCTACAAGTCTCTATCTTACAAGAACACTACGTCTTACAAAGACATCAACTACAGTCTTACAAGACACACTACAGTCTTTCAAACACACTACTTCCTTACAAGACATACTAACAGTCTTCAAGACACACTAACAGTCTTGGCAAGACACACTACAGTCCTTACAAGACACACTACACTTACAAGACTCAACTACAATCTTACTGACATACTACAGTCTTAGCAAGATCCACACAGTCTTACAGACACACCTCAGTCTTACAAACACACTACAGTCCTTACAAGACACAGTACAGTCTTACAAGACGCACTAATAGTCTTACAAACTCAGTACAGTCCTTACAAGACACACTACAAGGTCTTTACAAGACACACTACAGTCCTTACAAGACACACTACATTCTTTACGAAAGACACTGCCCTAACAGCCTTTCAAGACACGCTACAGTCTTATAAGGCACACTACAGTTCTTACAAGACACACTACAAACTTACCAGAAATACTATCAGTCTTACAAGACACCTAGTCCTTACAAGAACACACAACAGTCTTACAAACACACTACAGTCATTACAAACACACTACATTCTTACAAGACCACTACAGCCTTTCAAGACACGCTACAGTCTTAATAAGGCACACTACAGTCTTACAAGACACACCTACAAACTTATCCAAATACTACAGTCTTACAAGACACCTTAGTTCTTACAAGACACCACTACAGTCTTACGAAGACACACTACAGACCTTACAAGACAAATTACAGTTCTTTCAAGACACACTACAGTTCTTACAATACACACACTACAGCCTTACAGACACACTACAGTTTTACAAGACACACTACAGGTCTTAACAAGACACACTGGCAGTCTTCAAGACACACTACAGTCTTACAAGACACACTACAGTTTTACAAGACACACTACATTCTTAAAGACTCACTACAGGTCTTAAAAGACACACGGAAGCCCTTTACAAGACACTAGTCCCTTACAAGACACCTACAGTCTTACAAACCACACTACAGTCCTTTCCAAAGCACACTGCAGTCCTTACAAGGCACACTACAGTCTTACAGACACACTACAGTCTTACTAGACACACTACAGTAAACACTTACAAGACACACACAGTCCTTACCAAGACACACTGAAGTCTTACAAGACACACTACATTCTTACCCCAAAACAATAGCTTACAAAACACACTACTGTCTAAAGACACACTCACTTACAAGACACACTCAGCCTTTCAAGACACGCTACATCTATAAAAACCACTACAGTCTTACAAGACCCACTCCAAACTTTCCAAAAAACTACAGCTTTCAAGACCACAAAGTCTTTCAAGACACACTACATCTTCAAACCACTACAGTCTTTCAAGACTCAAACAGTCTTACTAAACACACTGAAGTTTACAAGACACTTGTCTTACAAAACACTACTGTCTTTCAAAACACATACAGTCTTTCAAACACACACAGTCTTACAAGACACAATACAGCTTACCAGACACGCACAGTCTTTCAAGACACACTACAGTCTTACAAGACCACTACAGTCTTTTCAAGGACACAACAGTCTTCAAGACAACACAGTCTTACAAGACACACACAGTCTTTCAAAACACACTACATCTTACAAGACACACTACATCTTACAAACTCACTACAATCTTTTCCCAAAACCCCTACAGTCTTACAAAAACACACTACAGTTTTCAAACACACTACATCCTTACAAGACACACTACGCCCTTTCAAACACACACAGTCTTAGAAACAAAATACGTCTTACAAGACACTAGTCTTACAAACACACACAGTCCCCTTACAAGCACATTACAGACTTACAAGACAAATTCAGTCTTTTCCAAACACAAAACAGTCTACAACCACACTACATCTTACAAACACACTACAGTTTTACAAGACACCTACAGTCTTAAAGACACACGCAGTCTTCAAACACACTACAGTCTTACAAGACACACTACAGTTTTTTCAAGAACACTACATTCTTAAAAGACTCACTACAGTCTTAAAGACACACGGAAATCTTTCAAAACACTATCTTACAAGACCCACAGTCTTACAAGAACACTACAGTCTTCAAAGCACACTGCAGCTTTCAAGCACACTACAGTCTTTCAAGACACACTACAATCTTTCCAGAAAACACACATCTTACAAACACACTACGTCTTAAAGACACACTACATCTTTTCAAGACACACACAGTCTTTTCAAACTCCCCTACTCTTACAAGACACACTCAGTCTTACAAGACACACTACAGTCTTACAAGACACACTACAGTCTTACAAGACACACTACAGTCTTACAAGACTCACTTCAGTCTTACAAGACACACTGAAGTCTTACAAGACTCTAGTCTTACAAGACACACTACAGTCTTTCAAGACACACTACAGTCTTACAAGACACACTACAGTCTTACAAGACACACTACAATCTTACTAGACACACTACAGTCTTACAAGACACGCTACAGTCTTTCAAGACACACTACAGTCTTACAAGACACAGTACAGTCTTACAAGACACACTACAATCTTACCAGACACCCTACAGTCTTACAAGACACTCTCTAGTCTTACACTACACACTACTGTCTTACAAGACACACTACAGACTTACAAGACTCACTACAGTCCTACAAGACTCACTGAAGTCTTACAAGACACTAGTCTTACAAGACACACTACAGTCTTACAAGACACACTACAGTCTTACAAGACACACTACAGTCTTTCAAGACACACTACAGTCTTATAAGACACATTACAGTCTTACAAGACTCACTAAAGTCTTACAAGACACACTACAGTCTTACAAGACACACTACAGTCTTCCAAGACACACTACAGTCTTACAAGATACACTACAGTCTTACAAGACACACTACAATCTTATCAGACATACTACAGTCTTACTAGACACACTACAGTCTTACAAGACACACTACAGTCATACAAGACACACTACAGTCTTACAAGACACACTACCGTCTTACAAGACACACTGAAGTCTTACAAGACACACTACATTCTTAAAAGACTCACTACAGTCTTACAAGACACTTGTCTTAAAGACACACTACAGTCTTACAAGACACTTGTCTTAAAGACACACTACAGTCTTACAACACACACTACAGTCTTTCAAGACACACTACAGTCTTACAAGACACACTACAGTCTTACAAGACACTCTACAATCTTATCAGACACACTACAGTCTTACAAGACACACTACAGTCTTTCAAGACACACTCCAGTCTTACAAGACACACTACAGTCTTACAAGACACACTACAGTCTTACAAGACACACTGAAGTCTTACAAGACACACTACATTCTTAAAAGTCTCACTACAGTCTTACAAGACACACTGAAGTCTTACAAGACACATGTCTTACAAGACACACTGCAGTCTTACAAGACACACTACAGTCTTTCAAGACACACTACAGTCTTACAAGGCACACTACCGTCTTACAAGACACACTATAATCTTACCAGACGCACTACAGTCTTACAAGACGCACTACAGTCTTACAAGACACACTACAAACTTACCAGAAATACTACAGTCTTACAAGACACTAGTCTTACAAGACACACTACAGTCTTACAAGACACACTACAGACTTACAAGACAAATTACAGTCTTTCAAGACACACTACAGTCTTACAACACACACTACAGTCTTACAAGACACACTACAGTTTTACAAGACACACTACAGTCTTACAAGACACACTGCAGTCTTTCAAGACACACTACAGTCTTACAAGACACACTACAGTTTTACAAGACACACTACATTCTTAAAAGACTCACTACAGTCTTAAAAGACACACGGAAGTCTTACAAGACACTAGTCTTACAAGACACGCTACAGTCTTACAAGACACACTACAGTCTTTCAAAGCACACTGCAGTCTTACAAGGCACACTACAGTCTTACAAGACACACTACAATCTTACCAGACACACTACAGTCTTACAAGACACACTACAGTCTTACAAGACACACTACAGTCTTACAAGACACACTACAGTCTTACAAGACTCACTACAGTCTTACAAGACACACTACAGTCTTACAAGACACAGTACAGTCTTACAAGACACACTACAGTCTTACAAGACTCAGTACAGTCTTACAAGACACACTACAGTCTTACAAGACACACTACAGTCTTACAAGACACACTACAGTCTTACAAGACACACTACAGCCTTTCAAGACACGCTACAGTCTTATAAGGCACACTACAGTCTTACAAGACACACTACAAACTTACCAGAAATACTACAGTCTTACAAGACACACTACATTCTTACAAGACACACTACAGTCTTTCAAGACACACTACAGTCTTACGATACACATTACAGTCTTACAAGACACACTACAGTCTTACAAGACACACTACAGTCTTACAAGACTCAGTACAGTCTTACAAGACACACTGAAGTCTTACAAGTCACTAGTCTTACAAGAAACACTATAGTCTTACAAGACACACTACAGTCTTACAAGACACACTACAGTCTTTCAAGACAAACTACAGTCTTACAAGACACACTACAGTCATTCAAGACACACTACAGTCTTGCAAGACACACTACAGTCTTACAAGACTTACTACAATCTTACCAGACACACTACAGTCTTACAAGACACACTAGAGTCTTACAAGACACACTACAGTTTTACAAGACACACTACAGACTTACAAAACACACTACAGTCTTACAAGACACACTACAGTCTTTCAAGACACACTACAGTCTTTCAAACCACTACAGTCTTAC
>NW_026466823.1:0-13717 GCF_026875155.1 Cherax quadricarinatus
AGCTTGGACCCCCCCCAGGTTTTACTGAAGCAGCGATTCGGTGGGAACCTTACGACCCTCATAGACCAGTTCCTCCCAAAGAGCACAAACAGCCCCACTGGGACAAACCGATCATGAAAAAGTCGCCAACACAATGCTCTCCAATGCTTCAGGAAAGGACAAAGCTCGTCTCCTGGCAGTGAAGGCACCACACTCAGGAGATTTCCTATTAGCTTTTCCAATTTTCCTCCTTGGGCACCCGTCTCGACCCACAGGCCATTCGGATTGGTGTTGCTCTTCGCCTAGCCCCCCTCATCCTCACCGAACATAGGTGTATTTGCGGCAGGGCGACAGCTGATCAATTCGGACTTAATGGTCTCGTGTGTCACACAGCAGAAGGGAAGTATGCCAGACAATGAGGTTAATGACATCATAAAAAGAAGCCTCGCCACAGCCCGTTGCCCAGCTCAAGGGGGAACCCCAAGTACAGAGGTCTGATGGAAGTAAAAAAGCGTCCTGATGGAGCCACTAGGGTACCCAGGAAGGATGGAAAGCGATTGCCGGGGACTACCCCTGTTGCTGCCACATTGACAGACACCTACTTGCCATACTCCATAGTGGAAGGGGGTGGAGCTGCCAGCCACAGGGAGACCCAAAGATCCGAAAATATGAAGACCTTCCCCTTGCTATAACTTCATTCCAATAGGGTCGGAGACCCTTGGAGCATGGGGCAAGTGTGCTTTTAAAGTTCCTCAAAGAGCTGGGTGAAAAGCTCATCATAGAAACCAAGGACCACAGGGCGACCAGCTTCCTCTTTCAGAGACTCAGTGTTGCGATCCAGAGAGGAAATGCCTGCAGCATTCTGGGAACGCGGCCCACCGCAGGGGAGCTGGACGAAGTAATCGAGATGTAGCTCTGAGTTACCTATGTTGTTTTACTTTCTGTTGTATTTTTGTGAATGTTTGGCCAATGTATTTTGTCTTTAAATAAAACATACTTGAAATATAGGGGGTGGTAGGAAAAAAATTCTCAAACAGCTTCAGGGAGAACCTTGAGTTTTCCTGAAGCAAGTTTATTCTTTCTCTTGAGGATGAGGGTCCCTAGGACAGTTCTAGAGGTGGTACCTTCTTATATTATATATATATATATATATATATATATATATATATATATATATATATATATATATATATATATATATATATATTACATGTCGTTTTGGTCTGAGTGATGGTTAGAGCGTCAAGTGATTTTCGCTCACCATGAGGCGGGCCAAAAGGACATGGGTTCGAGTCCTTGGCTAGTCACAGTGTTATTGATTATATATATATAATATATATATAAAATATATATATATATATATATATATATATATAATATATATATATATATATATATATATAAAATATATTCGTGGATTGGGTCCGGTGATGTGTCGAAAGTTTAGATTAGAGCTTCAAGGATAATAGTCTCGTACACCCTAGACCCGCTGTACACTCCTCTCCTTAAGACACTTAACGTTATATATCTTAGGTTACTCAGTGACCTTTTTTCCCATTATTTCTCAACCCGAGCGCCTTTCCCAGCTTCCCAATAAGCTGTTGGTGTCCCCAAAAAGATTTCCCTGGCGTGCGGTGCCCAGTCGTCTGTGAGAATGGGCAATTCCTTGTGGGGGATACATTGTACTAATTTGTCTGTGAGGTTTTCCTCGGGGAATGCTGAAGTGAGATTGCTAAGGCATAAACAACACAGCTAGATGTTGTTGCTGCTGCTCTTAGACCTTTCGTGCGTTAATATACATACTGATGTAGCTATTATGTCTGTGAATACTATGGTATCGCTGAAGACTCAGCTTGTTGTGTGTGTGTGTGTGTGTGTGTGTCTGTCTGTCTGTCTGTCTGTCTGCCGTGTCTGTGTCTCGGTTCTTATTTTTTCTTTTTCCTCTTTTTTCTCCTTTTTTTTTCTCCTCAGTTCTTCATTCCATTACAAAGAAATACTGAAGACGGTGCAAGAAGTGTTGAGGTTAGTGTTGAATTCCTCGTCGTTGATGTTGCACAAATGCCTTACTGTTGAGTCCCTCGGCCTTGATGTTGCAAAAGTGTCTTATCACCTTGTTGATATTGTATACCAGTAATAACAGTGATAATTTCTTGTCCTCTGTATTGCCTACTAAAAAAGATTTACTTCTCTGTTTTCGCAGCTGAACGTTGCGTAGGAATAGATACAAATCCACGTGTAGCAGCACAAGCCTTTGTGACAACGTTTCGCGCTCGTTAGGGCGAAAAGTTTCCCCCATAAAGATTTCTTCTGGTACATGTGCTTCAACCTTCATCTATTTCTTCTTTGCCTCTTTTTATCTTCATCACAATTTTCATATTATCTCTCCTCCTTTTATCTTGCATTACTTGCAGATTCATCATCAGTCTTCTCTAGTTTATGCTCTTCCAACTGGATGTTAAATTTTTGGGTCTGTTATGAATACCTGGATGTATAAGAAAAGCCAGCTTTCCGTTATCCACGTATCTGGAAGATAATTTACTATCGGCCAGTTTAATATTGGAGAATCTCTATAAAATATCCATGATATTCTGGTGATAATTTGTTGTCTGTGACCCTTAAAAGTTTTGTATAATTGTTCTCAGAAAATTACCACAAAAAAGGTCTCTCAACGGCCTTTTGTTGTTTTTATTTTGGTTATTTAGTGTTTTGAGAAAATTACCTCAAAAAAAAGGTCTCTCAGTGGTCTTTTGTTGTTTATTTTAGTTATTCAGTATTCTCGGAAAATTACCACAAAAAAGTCTCTAGGGCCTTTTGTTATTTTCATTTGTTTAGTTACTCAGTGTTCTCAGAAAATCGCCACAAAAAAATACTCTTGGGGGTCTTTTGTTGGTTTCATTTGTTTACAATCACGTGACATTTGTCAGCATTAAATTGCATTTATCTTCATTTCCTTTGCTCGTAATGAAGTCTAGACGAGCCAAGAAGAGATAAGGAAATTTTTCACCCCATTACAACCCAGGGTTATACTGCGTCTCGACCCGCTGCGTAACTTGGGGTCTCTCTTCTTTAAATTATTTCCTATCTTCGTCTCTCGTTTCAGATGGTTCAGTTAAATTTTCTGATGTGGTATAATATCTGGATTAAAAAACAAATCACACTAGAGGAGCTTTATAAAGCACTTACGGAAATAAATTAAAAAAAAAAGCATGCAACTAATGTACGTGTGTGTTTAATAACCTTTATTGCCTTTATGAAAGGCTAATATTTCTGGGGAGAACTGAAGGTGCAGTCCTTGAATGGAATAAATTTAATATTGGGAAGGAATGTTGGTATCAGTATAGACGCGTATATGAAGGTGTTGTAAACAAGATCAGGAAGACTTCAGTCTGCAGCCTGAACAAGGTCAGGAAGCCTCAGTTTGAAGTGTAAACAGTGCTTGGAAGACTTCAGTCTGCAGCCTGAACAAGGGTCAGGAAGCCTCAGTTTGAAGTGTAAACAGTGCTTGGAAGACTTCAGTCTGCAGCCTAAACAAGACAAAACATTAGTACTAGGAAGACCGCAGGACGAGAAGACTTCAGTTTACATCCTAAACAAGGCCAGGAAGACCTCAGCCCCCAGAACATTCTTACGAAAAGTAGGCTTCGCTAGCGAGACTGGGATTTTGAAGGATGCTGCTTCTGATCACGGAACCAGGAGCAATGACTCGACGCCTGCAAATGTAAACTTCTGAGAACGCGCTTGGAACCATTCGACAATGAAACTAAATGCCTGAAACTGCTTGTAGATAGTTTCCGAAACCCATGAATATTATTCCAATAGCAGCAACAAAGCCCCAGTAAGTGACTTTTTGACATTCACGCTTCGGTGATCACGATATTGTGTATCTCTCTTTAAGATTTAAGTTTGAAATTCATTCTCTCTCTCTCTCTCTCTCTCTCTCATCTCTCTCTTCTCTCTCTCTCTCTCTCTCTCTCTTTCCCTCTCCCTGTCTCTATACAAGGTTTTCACAACGTTAGGTTAAGGGTTCCTTCGTTTGTGTACAAACTAAGAGCTGTTACCTATATCTGCTCATTTTAAAGCCTTTTTATTAAGAGACATACGAATAGGATGTTAACAGAATGAAGTTGGAGCCATCTGTGGGTGGGCGATTTCATTTTATCATCTGACTTTATTTCGTTGATGTAACGTTGTACGAACATGCTCCAGACTCAAGTTATCCTAAGAATAAATGATATCAGATGAAGTGACGTTCTTGAGAAGGTTACAGCCAGAGTGTAGTTGTCTTTTGCTGCCCGTCTTATTGTGTATAAGCTCACTTCTCGGTGTCCTCGGAGTGAAGCCAAGTGAGAAATCTTAACAAAATTGGTTTTGTACAGTAAGGCCACTCACATCTCTACGGTGTTCAAGGTTCTGATGAAGTGGCAGTCTGTTCAGGCCGGGTCCAGACGTAAATAAGACGGGAGGCAGACAATCCAAAAAAAAAAGTGAAGCATACTCAGTAAATATACAACCTTCTAAAACCGTAAATATACAACCATCATTGCACAAGACCGTGGCCCCACAGTACAGATGTTGGAGAGGAGTCTCCTCCTTCTTCTTCTACTGGGGAAAGTAGATGGAATCCAGGACGGGGTGGCCCTGGCTTGGATACTGAGGATTATAGTGCAGTCCCAGAACCTGCAGAAATTGACAACACACCTCCCAACAATTCTCAACCAAAGGTGAATTTGTGCAAATATTATGCTTGGGGCATCTGTAAGCATGGAATAACAGGGGAAAAAAAGGGGGACATGCAACTTTGACCACCCCAAAAAAATGTAGCGACCCCCTGTCTAAAGGAGTGTGTCGTTCTTCTTCCTGACTTTCTTTCACCCAAAAATGTCCCACTCCTCGGTCCTCCAGAAGCAGTTTTTACAACATCGAGTGCCCTGCATACCATCTAAAAGGGACCAGGGGCACAGACCCCACAAGACAAACAATAGTAGCTACGCAACCCAACATCCAGGTGATTTTTTAGTGGTAGGAAACGAAAAAAAGAAAATGGAAGGAAATAACAAAAATAGTCCACCACCTTGGAGCCTTGTTGGACTGGAGGCGCGCCAGTGGCCACCCAGGGCCCTCCAGAATTACAACTACTGATGCCAATAACAAATCTCCCCCAACAAACACAGAATACAACCTCGTTCATATTTGCTAATTACAGGGCCTTAAGCCATCCACCAACAACAAAATACCTTTTATCAGTGGACTTCTAGAGGAGTCTAATGCAATGTTTGCAGCCTTCACAGAGACTCCACACAAAAGATCACTTTGACATTTGAAATATGGATAAGTGGTTACAACCTTTTTTAGATGCGACAGAAAAAACAGGCAACAAGGGGGGGTTGGCCTGTATGTCAAAGAGTCCCTTATCGCACGGATTTTGCTGAACCCCACAAATGAGGTAGTTGAAGTCTATCAATAAAGATCGAGAACCAAAACCTAGTCTTGTGGTTGTATACAAGCCACCAGATGCAACCACAACAGTTCAAGGAACAGCTACTGAAAATTGATTACTGTTTGGAAAACCTTCCAGCTCCATCCCCAAACATCTTACTGTTTGGGGATTTCAACCTAAGGCATACAAAATGGAAAAATGTAGCAAATAATGTTATAGCTGAAACAATCCCCAGAGGTAGCGCAGATGAAAGGTCACACACACATGAGCTACTAATTTCTCTGTGAAAAAACACACCTTAAGCCAGCAGATAGTGGAGCCAACAAGACTAGAAAACACACTTGACCTTATCTTCACAAATAATGAGACCTGAAAAGAGACATAAGAATATCAAAAAAAAACAAATTTCCGATCACAACCTAATCGAAGTCCAGACGTACATGCATAGGGGTCCTGATCAGCAGAATGCATGTACCTGTGAAGGTGTCTTCACAAAATACAACTTCAACAACAAGAACATCACTGGGAACCAGGTAAACCATGTCCTAAACGAAACATTTTGGGGAAGAGTCTTAAATGACATGGATCCAAACCATGCCTTGAAAGGATCAACCTCCTGGTAGCCATAGCATGTTCTAGGCATATTCCCCTAAGAAAGAAGAAGAGCAGGAGAAAAACTGGAGAGAAAAAGACGCTCCCTCTACAGAAGACGACGAAGAGTCCTGAGCTCCTCAGGAGTGCTAGAATATCTGATACACGAAAGGAGGCGCTGACCAGGGAAGTGGAAACTATCGAACTTAAGCTAATGACTCTTACAGGAACCAGGAGAGGCAGGAGGAGCTTAAAGCATTAGTGAAATTGAAAGAAATTTAAAAAATTTCTTTTCATATGCCAAAAACAAGGGAAAATACCACATCTAGTATCGGGCCCTTACTCAGACAGGATGGGACTTACACAGATGACAACAAGGAAATGAGTGAAATATTGAAATCCCAGTACGACTCTGTGTTTAGTGAACCACTAATCGGTCTGAGGATCGACGACCCAAATGATTTCTTCATGAATGAGCCCCAAAACTCCATAAAAGTATGCCAGAAATTTCCGACATTACCCTAACTCCGATAGATTTCGAAAAAGCCATTGATAACATGCCTATACACTCAGCCCGGGCCCAGACTCGTGGAACTCTGTTTTCATTAAGAACTGCAAGAAACCCCTCTCGCGGGGCCCTAAGTACACTATGGAGGAAACAGCTTGGACATGGGTGAAATTCCACAGTCACTTAAAACGACGGATATAGCCCCACTCCATAAAAAGGGGGCAGCAAAGCATTTGCTAAGAACTATAGACCAATAGCTCTGACGTCCCACATCATAAAAATCTTTGAAAGAGTGCTAAGAAGCAGGATTGCAAAACACCTGGATTCCCAAAATCTGCACAATCCAGGGCAACATGGGTTCAGGGCAGGTCGCTCCTGCCTCTCACAACTACTGGATCACTATGACATGGCCTTGGATGCACTGGAAGAAAATCAGAATGCAGATGTAATTACACAGACTTTGCAAAAGCATTTGACAAATGCGTCATGGGTAATAGCCCATAAAACGTGCAAAGGAATAACTGGGAAGTGGGAGATGGATCCAACTTCCTAACCCAATCGAACACAAAGAGTGGGTAACAGAGTTAAATCGGAGGCTGCCAAGTGAGAGCTCTGTTCCACAAGCACAGTCTCCGCCCCCATCTTTTCCCTTTTCCTCAAACAGACATAACAGATATACACCACAGCACCGTACATCCTTTGCGGTTATACTAGGATCTGCATGAGGCTGTCTCTGCTAGGACGCGGTTTAACCTCCAAAAGATATAAACAAAGTTTTCCAGTGGGCAACGGTAAACAATATATGTTCCAAAAGGACACAATGCCAACTTTACTTTTATTTGGCAAACGGTTCCTCCAGGACTTTTCAAGCCAATACCTTGCTGGCCTGATAAAGCTGAGGAGCGAAAATTCCAAATAAAACAAAGTTCATTGGTCCTTTTTTAAAAATATTGGTTTAGTAATTCCAACTTTTTTACAATATTTTATGTTCATGAGGACAAATTACTCTCGTTATTGAAAACTGGAAGGAGATAATAAATTACAATTTTGCAAGGTATACTACTGTCCGGCCATATCAAAGAGTGAAAAATTAACGTAATGGTCTGGGAGTAGTAATGTCTGAGGGATCTCACTTTCAAGGATCACAAATGCCACGATCGCACTGCAAAGAAAATGATAGGGATGGATATGAGAACTTTCAAAATGAGAGATGCCAACCCATGATGGACCTTTCAAATCACTTTTTCTCTTAGGGTAGAATACTGCTGTACATTAACATCTCCATTCAAAGAGGTGAAATCGCAGATCTAGAGAGTGTACAGAGTCCTTTACTGCACGTATAAGTTCTGTCAAGCACCTTAACTACTGGGAACGCTTGAAGCACTTGACTTGTACTCTTTGGGAAAACGCAGGGGGGAGAGATATATCTTTTAAATCACACTTGGAAAATCTTGGAAGGAATGGTCCCAAATCTGCACACAGAAATCACTCCCTACGAAAGAAAAAGACTGGGCGGGGCGATGCAAAATGCCTCAATAAAAAGTGGGGGCACCATTGGTACACAAAGGGGGAAAACACCATAAGTGTCCGGGGCCCAAAACTGTTTAACAGCCTCCCATCAAGCATTAGGGGAATTGCCAATAAACCCCTGGCTGCCTTCAAGAGAGAGCTGGACAGATACCTAAAGTCAGTGCCGGATCAGCCGGGCTGTGGCTCGTACGTTGGACTGCTTGCGGCCAGCAGTAACAGCCTAGTTGATCAGGCCCTGATCCATCAGGAGGCCTGGTCATGGACCGGGCCGCGGGGGCGTTGATCCCCGGAATAACCTCCAGGTAACCTCCAGGTACTCAAGGTCTGAGATCACTTCTGCCTCATAGTCTTGCAGCCTCTACTGTAGAGCAGATGTGAGATACGTCTAAGTGCTGAAGGCTTCCTGGCCACCTTGTTTGCAAGATTTACTACGTTGTTCTTCATGGTCAATTTGGAATCAAATTTCACCCCAAGGATATCAACCATCAACATCATCCCCGGGTACCAGCACTCTCCTTTCGTTCCAAAACCTGCTCCAGTATTACCGCATCGTGCCTAGAGACCATCATTTTTTTTTTTCTCAGAAGCAAATGTACCTGTCATCGTTTTCCCCCAGTCTGATAATAGCTGTAAGCTGGTGATTATGTGAGTGAGACTATCTTTGTTTGTCTCTCTCTCTCTCTCTGTTTTGGTGTTCATATACGCTACATTATCCATTATATTAGTATTATATTAGAATTACCCGAGTAATCTCCATGTTTATTATCAAACACTGGAGGGAGAAAATAATACTACTTTTATCGTGGACCTAAAAATGGCCATAGACTACCCCGGCAGTGTTAGATATTCGCCAGATCGCATCAGGGACAAGACAGGGGGGGACTACGCCGGCGAACCAAACGGAACTGGAACTGTCAGATGTTGTCCAGTAAATGTTTATCTGTAAATAATGTCTTCTTCACATTCTGTCTCCATTACACGTTTCCTTTTTGGGCGGGAAGACTCTGCAGCCTCCTCTGAGCTGTGGGTCCCTACTTAACACCGGGGTGGTAGTGCTTTCATACCTGTTTATAATGGATGATGATGATGGATGAAGAAGCATCCGAAACATAAATACAGTGAAAATCGTATGATGATGGTTTTCCCTTTGACGGCCTTGTTCCTGCTTTATTCAGTCAAAAAACCCTTTCTCCACCTTTAATGTTTCTTGTTATTATGCGTGTGTGGTGTGTGTGTGTGTGTGTGTGTGTGTGTATGAAATGGGATATTCACCACAAGCATGAACGCAAAGCTACGAAAAGCGTTTCGCTCTGTGTAGAGCCATGCCTTACTAAAGCCTACAAAGAGCGAAACATTGTCCCAGTATTAGCTCGCTTTGGGAACCCAGGCGTTTGTTTTTACACTGCGATTGCTACAAAAACGTTAAACCAGCCTAGGTTTTATCCCTTATATGGACCAAACCATTTACATGGTAAAAATATATATTTTTAACTTTTTTTGCATAAAAATATTAGGATAATATATTTCTTGTGCAGGTCTTTTAATTTGCACCAAAAAATTAACTTGATCCTTTCTCGCAAATTTAATATAATACAATATTAAACCCATAGTAAGTTAGTTTTTTATCTTTAGTTCATTATATTAGTTTCGTTATACGTAGACAAGTTCCCGTATAGTTATCAGAAGTAATGGTTTTTATAATTACGAGGCCCCCTGTAGGACCCCTGGAAATTTTAGCAGTGTCTTTTTTAATTTTAAAAACTTAATTAGGATTGTTATTTGATGCTGGTTATTTTAACTTGGTGTGATTGCATTTTTTTGTTTTTTAGTGTTTATTTCGTTTCTTTTTGTTTGTTTGAGGTTATCCTTATTTTATTGTATGTGTTGTATGTTTTATTACGGCTTTGAGCACTGAGTGACCTACGAGGTTAGAGTTCTTAATGTCACAATCACAAACAGAAGAAGTGAGTATAAGCTCGATTTCCATTCAAAAATTAACCTTGCTGAATAAGCCAAGACTGCAAGTTTTTCCCCTAAAAGCACAATACGTATCCAGAGTAGTGTTTCTCTTGGTAAACTAGATATAAATAAATTCGCGCTTCTAATGTACCCAAGCTGATAAAATCCCATGTTTATGTAATGTAATCCCCGGCTGACAGTCCCTGAGAGAAGGCTTTCTTGACTGAAGCATAATATGATCAAAAACTTAAGCTGTTTGGACAGGAGCTGGTGCTGTTAGTCTTGTGGCCACCTGCTGTGAACCCTGACACTGTTAGCATGTTGCAGCGTTCCATAAAGGGAGTGTCAGTAGCAAGGAAAATACTGATAGTCTGTTTTGAAGGTGATATACTGAAAATACGTAGTGGAGCCCCAGCCTGTCCTTCTGCCCTCGTTTAAGCCTAGTCGGAATCTGAGACGGAAGACCTCCATGAGGCCTCACGGACGTCAGGCTAGCAGGGAGCCTTACTATATAATGGTATTACACTGTTAAGTAAACCAACTGTTATACTATATAATGGTATTACACTGTTAAGTAAACCAATGTTATACTGTATAATGGTATTACACTGTTAAGTAAACCAGCTGTTATACTACATCCTTATTACTCTGTTAACAGATTGGTTTACTTTAACGAGTTAGTCGTCAGTGCCACAGTTTCCAGTAATTTTTTTCTGCATCACCATAATGGTAAACAGTACCGTCGAGACGAGGACACAGACGCACGTGAAACACTTGGGAATTTTGAGTCAGCCAGGCTGAGGGACTGATTACCTCATCTTTCTACTGTCTTCGTGTATCATCTCTGCACGGAACTGAAAAAGCCAATGACAAATGAAAATTCGTAGGTGTTTCACATGTGTGTATTTTCTCATTTTTTTCTTTGTAATGGTTTGATAAACCCACTGGTGGGCGAAACGTCTCCAAACTAAAAATACCCAAGTGTTAAAAGTGGAAAGGTTCATATTGTGTGTAGGTCTGGATTGCTACTCTTGAACCCCTGGAAACACAAGTTTCTCTTCTTACCGAAGTGATGGGCAGGATTCTCTTGATGGATAGGATTCTCTTGATGATGGGCAGGATTCTCTTGATGGGCAGGATTCTCTTGATGGGCAGGATTCTCTTGGTGATGGGCAGGATTCTGTTGGTCTTGCTGCTCTACGGACGGGCACCGTAGAGTGTTCGACCAGTAAATGGAGTATAACAGCTGATGCAAGAAGTTGACCTCATAACACTGCATGGACATGCCTACGGGTTATGTAGACACCAACCTATATTGCATATGCCTTTGTTTTGCATTAGTCTTGACTCTGAACACCGAGACAGCCACTCTGGGATGAGACGAGAAATACGCATGTTCCAAAACATGCATTTATTGTCGCACCGTTTCGCTCTGCATGAATTAATAAAGGCTTACATAAAGCGAAACGTTGTCCAAATAGTAGCTTCTTATGCAGCTAGTGTTCATTGTGGACAATACCCTTATTTTATTCAACCACAGTGAAAATTTGAGACACAACTGACCTGGCCCATGGCCGGGCTTCGGGAGTAGACTCTCGAAACTCATCAAAGGTATTTCAAAGGCACATCAGTGATAAACATTTAAAATTACAGCGATATTCACTGGTCATTCTGAATCTGTTTTAATAAATTTTATCCACCATAAGAGTTTGAACACCTTTAGGGACCTCGGAGAACTATTGGAGTCTTTTCTCACAAACAGTTTAATGGAACTTTTAACTGATGCTTGGTGTGATGGTATTTATTTGGGTTGCTTTAACAATAAGAGATAAGATAAGATTTCGTTCGGATTTTTAACCCCGGAGGGTTAGCCACCCAGGATAACCCAAGAAAGTCAGTGCGTCATCGAGGACTGTCTAACTTATTTCCATTGGGGTCCTTAATCTTGTCCCCCAGGATGCGACCCACACCAGTCGACTAACACCCAGGTACCTATTTGCTGCTAGGTGAACAGGACAATAGGTGTAAGGAAACGTGTCGGAATTTCCACCCGCCGGGAATCGAACCCGGGCCCTCCGTGTGTGAAGCGGGAGTTTTAGCCACCAGACCACCGGGCCACCAACAATGGTGTTCTGAAGTTTGCTAGTGTTGCATAGACCACTGCAATTATACTGCTGAGGAGCAAGTCCGTCTCTTGTGCTGCTGAGACTACTCCCCCTACTTTCTACTACTACTACTACTACTTCCAGTATTACCTCTGTCACTACCTCTCCACTTCCTTCTTTCTCTCTTTGTCCCGTCCCTGTCTCCCTCACCTATATATACTGGCTCCCTCACCCTCGTGTGTTAGTGTGACTTGTAAATGGTCCAAGTCGGACCAAAACGTCGTCATAAGCTTCTCTCTGCTATGTGCGAGTTATCTGTATATTTAATTGTAATCAGCGCTGAATAATCACTCAGATTATAACGTTCTATATGTATCAAAAACACCTACGAGCGTGTCGAAGGGGAAAAAAAATAGGTAGGTTTTACTGAGGGACCAATGTTAGCAAACGCTTCCAAAATCATCGATCTGGGAATGGTTGTGGACGGTCGTCAGATATTCCAGACACAGTTTCAACGAATGAAGTTGGTAAATAGGAGTCAACTCCTCAGCTGCTGAAGTGCCATTCTCGGCTACGATATTTTCTTGCTGCTACGTGAAATATTTGTTGGGTGCTGAGGCATGTTGGCATGCTGCTTCTCCCTGCCCGTCAACATGAGACGCTCTTGTACTGGTGATGTCTGCTTGTGTGATGCTTCCTGCCCATCAGGAAGACTTATACTGGTGTTGTCTGCTTGTGTGATGCTTCCTGCCCATCAGGAAGACTTATACTGGTGTTGTCTGCTTGTAGTGATGCTTCCTGCCCATCAGGAAGACTTATACTGGTGTTGTCTGCTTGTGTGATGCTTCCTGCCCATCAGGAAGACTTATACTGGTGTTGTCTGCTTGTGTGATGCTTCCTGCCCATCAGGAAGACTTATACTGGTGTGTCTGCTTGTGTGATGCTTCCTGCCCATCAGGAAGACTTATACTGGTGTTGTCTGCTTTTGTGATGCTTCCTTTCCCATCAGGAAGACTTATATGGTGTTGTCTGCTTGTGTGATGCTTCCTGCCCATCAGGAAGACTTATACTGGTGTTGTCTGTTGTGTGATGCTTCTTGCCCATCAGAAAACTTATATTGGTGTTTCTGCTTGTGTGATGCTTTCCTGCCCATCAGGAAAATCTTATACTGGGTTGTCTTGCTTGTATGTTTCAATCTCCTATCGGGAAGAGAAAGCCCTGTATTTCTGTGTCAGCTTGTATGTTCCTCCTGCCATTCAGGAAGGCTTGTAGTGCTGGTGTTTGCTTGTACATGTCACTCTGTCCTTCAGGAAGACTTATGGTGCTGGTGTCTGCTTGTACTGCTTCTCTGCCCCTCAGGAAGACTTATGGGCTGGTGTCTGCTTGTACGTGCCCCCTGTTTATCCGGCAACCTTTCTTCTTAGTACTCATTTGTTTTAACGCTTTTGCCCCGTCTGTTTCTGAACAAAATTCAACCCTTGCACGTTTCAAAAACAGTTGTCAATCTTTTCACGCTTGTCGGTAATTTCATACTATAAATGTCCTTGGCTTTAAATTTTTCTGGAAACCAAACACTGGTGCCACATGCCCCGCCTCCCCCTGCTTTAC
>NW_026466824.1:0-12500 GCF_026875155.1 Cherax quadricarinatus
TTTCACAGTTTATTTATTAATTTACAAAAGGATTTGTGGGGCCCCAAAAAACAAGGTAAACAAGTGTTGGTAAAGCAACTTGCATTAAAAGTAGAAAGCAGATCAGTCTCCAGTTAAGACATGTATGCCAATGAATCCATTCTTGTATTTACCAAATTTAGTTGGACAAACTTTCCCCGCACAAACTAATTTTTAGTGGTTAATGTCCTGGCTGCAAGACGAAAATTCTGATACAAATTTTTTTTACATCAAATTGGCAAGGGGTTCACATATATGGATGAATTTCACTCTCATTCTCTTTCCACGGTGGACGAAACTTTTCTTTACCCGCTTAATCTTTGCATTAGAGAGTTTTTAATACTATCATCTGCCATTCCAGGAAGCCATAATGGGTTTTCCATAAACTTTGGTCATAATTACTACACATACCAATAATCAAAGAAACTTAAAGTTACGGACCCGCGGATAAGATATTCTTGTGTTATAGGCAGAATAAAAATGGTTTTGTATGAAGAAAAAAATGTCAACAACTTAAAAGTTTCGCTTTTATTGAAAACCTAAACCAAAAATATAGGAATTTTTAATTGAGCAACCTATCCAAAAACTGAATGATGCAGTTTAATCTCACAGAGAAAAGGAGAAAAATTACAAAATATTACTTAATAACGATGAAGAAAAACAGTTTTAAAGGGAAAAACTTTGTAACAATATGAAACATGGAACAATGGGAACTTATCAGAAAAGTCAAAAAGCAGAATTAGAAACAAAAGTAAAGAGTTTAAAAATTACACAGCAGTTTTGATGAATAATATCTGTATAACGTATTTCTTCTTCTGTGTTACTGTTCTCCCTTCTCCATAAATTTCTGTACTCTTTTTTCCGTGTTACGTCCCCTTCTTACGTTTTTACTGTACTCTTCTTACGTGTTACTGTACTCTTCTTACGTGTTACTGTACTCTTCTTACGTGTTACTGTAAATCTTCTTACGTGTTACTGTACTGTTTTTCTGTGTTGCTCTACTGGCCTTCTGTGTAACTGTATTGTTCTGTATTACTGTACTGGGCTTCTGTCTTACTCTGCTATATGTTCTTATGTGTTGTCTGTACTGAGCTGTACTGGTCTTCTGTGTTGCTGTACTGTAATCTACTGGTCACCTTGTGACTGGCCGGTCTTCTACGTTACTGTTCTGTTCTTCTGTGTTCCTGTACTGCGCTGTTCTTCTGTGTTACTGAACTGTACTGTTCGTCTATGTCACTGTACTGTTCATCTGCATTACTGTACTGTGCTGTTCATTTGTGTTTCTGTACTGTACTGTTCTTTGTTTCTGTACTACTCTTCTGTGTTACTGTACTGGTCTTCTGTCTTACTCTACTGTATTGTTCTTCTGTGTTACTGTACTGAACTGTACTGGTCTTCTGTGTTACTGTACTGTACTCTACTATACAGTGTTAGTGTACTGTACTCTACCGGACATCGGTGTTACTGTACTGTACTCTACTGGAAATCGGTGTTACTGTATTCGTCTTCTATGTTACTGTTCTGTTCTTCTGTGTTACTGTACTGAACTGTTCTTCTGTGTTGCTGTACTGTTCTTCTGTGTTACTGTACTGTTCTTCTGCGTTACTATACTGTACTTTTCTTTTGTGTTACTTTACTGCACTGCTCTTTTGTGTTACTGAACTGTACTGGTCTGAATCTTCTGTGTACTCTACTGTACTGTACTAGTTCCTTCGGTGATACTGTATTGTCCGTGTTACTGTGATGTACTGTACGTTTCTGTGCTTCTGTGTTTCTGTACTGGTTCTTTTGTGTTATCTGTCTGTTCTTTTTGTGCTTCTGTACTGTTCTGGTCTTCTGTTATTGTACCTGTACTGGTCTTCTGTGTTACTGTACTGGTCATCTTTGTTACTGTAATCTGTACTGGTCTTATGGTGCTACTGTACTGTACTGGTTTTATATTATACGTAGTTTACAGGTCTTCTTTGTTACTTACTCTGCTTTATTCTTTGTTATTGTGCAGTATGGTCTTCCGTGTTACTGTAAGTACGGCATTTTGTATTAGGTATTGTACTGGTCTTCTGTGCTACTACTGTTAGTATGTTTACTGCTCTGTACTAGTTCTTCCATGTTGTGCTGCACTGTACTGGTGTTCTGTGTTACTCTACTGTTTTCTGTGTTACTGTACTGGTATTCTGTGTTATTTTTACAGTACAGGTCTTGTATGTTGCAGTAATTGTTACTGTGATATAACATTACTGTGTTATTGTATTGTTACCTTGTGTATTGTTGTAATGTTTTTTTATGTTTTTGGTATCTTTTTATGTGGTTATTATAGTTGCTTTATTGCGTTACTATGCTGTTTTATGTGTTTAATCCTAATTTTTATTTACTCTTCTTTTTTTTATGTCACTAAATTGTTTAAAGTATCTATTATTATTTTTATTGTGTTACTAAATTGCCGTATGTGTAACTTTACTGTCCTTATTGTGTTACTATACCTGCTTTATGTGTCAATAAACTGCTCTGTGTCCTCAATTTAATGGTTTGTTTGTTTACAATACTGTTTTGTGTGTTTCTGTACTCTATTGTTTTCTATACTGCTCTATGCATCACTATACTGTTTTACGTTACTGTTCTTACGTCTTTATGTAAGTACTTACTGTAAGTAACTATGTCTTCTTACTTGTAAATTGTCTGTTGATACCGACGTATTGGTGGTAAAGGTCACGTATATCCTAAACAGTACTTAAGTGTTCTTTTCCATGTATCTGTTACAGTGTTTTGCTCTGCCGATTTTCCATATTTCTTTAAACCGTTTCTTGTATGTTAAATGCTGGTGAGTCCTGTCATTTTTTTCTCAGATATTCCTTCCATAATGAATATCATCTAATGTATAAAAAAGTTTCGGTGGAAAATTCGTGACGTTTGTATTTGATTTATAATGCAATAGAGAAAATTTATACTGACCCTGAAGGTTAAGGTGAAGGACAACCAAGAAAATAATAATACAGAAAATACCTTCTAAGTAAATAGAGTAGTGAGGAGTTGAGTCAGCTCCGAGGAAGTTGTCATGCAATTAACTACTGTCACTCCAGGAGGAAGTTGTCAGCAATAACTACTTGTCAGCTCTCCAGGAGTGAAGTTTGTCAGTGCTAATAACTACTGTCAGCTCCAGTAGGAAGTTGTCCAGTCAATAACTACTGTCAGCTCCAGGAGGAAGTTGTCAGTGCAATAACTACTGTCAGCTCCAGGAGGAAGTTGTCAGTGCAATAACTACTGTCAGCTCCAGGAGGAAGTTGTCAGTGCAATAACTACTGTCAGCTCCAGGAGGAAGTTTGTCACACAATAACTACTGTCACTCCAGGAGAAAGTTGTCAGGCAACAATAACTACTTCAACTTTAACACTAAATATGATACACAACAAAATTGTATAATAGAAATATCTGATTAATTACGAATGTAAATTAACCAATTTAAAATTAAGCGCAATTAAATGATTAAAAAGAAAAGGAAAATTCAGTTTACATTGTTAAGGTAATGAAAGTAATATTAAAAATAACTTTGAAACAAAATTAATACAAATACCAAGTGTAATAATAGCTGAATATATTTTAAAATGAAAAGCGAAATCATATATGTGAGAGATGCTTGTGTCTGCTTACACTGCTGTGTCTGCTTACACTGCTGTGTCCCTGCTTACACTGCTGTGTCTGCTTACACTGCTGTGTCCCAGCTTACACTGCTGTGTCTGCTTACACTGCTGTGTCTGCTTACACTGCTGTGTCTGCTTACACTGCTGTGTCTGCTTACACTGCTGTGTCTGCTTACACTGCTGTGTCTGCTACAACTGCGTGGTCCTGCTTACACTGCTGTGTCTGCTTACACTGCAGTTTCTGCTACACTGCTGTGTCTGCTTACACTGCTGTGTCTGCTTACACTGCTGTGTCTGCTTACACTGCTGTGTCTGCTTACACTGCTGTGTCTGCTTACACTGCTGTGCTTGTTGTAGACAAACACCTGAGACCTGCTTGTCTCTGCTTACAAAGCTGTGCTTGTTGTAGACAAACACCTGAGACCTGCTTGTCTCTGCTTAAAAACTTGTGCTTGTTGTAGACAAACACCTGAGACCTGCTTGTCTCTGCTTACACTGCTGTGCTTGTTGTAGACAAACACCTGAGACCTGCTTGTCTCTGCTGTACACTGCTGACTTGTTGTAGACAAACACCTGAGACCCTGCTTGTCTCTGCTTACAACTGCTGTGCTGTTGTAGAAAAAACACCTGGACCTGCTTGTCCTGCTTACACTGCTGTGCTTGTTGTAGACAAACACCTGAGACCTGCTTGTCTCTGCTTACACTGCTGTGCTTGTTGTAGACAAACACCTGAGACCTGCTTGTCTCTGCTTACACTGCTGTGCTTGTTGTAGACAAACTCCTTGAGACCTGCTGTCTCTGCTTACAAAGCTGTGCTTGTTGTAGACAAACACCCCCTGAAACCTGCTGTTCTCTGGCTTACACTGCTGTGCTTGTTGTAGACAAACACATGAGACCTCATGTCTCTGCTTACAACTGCTGTGCTTGTGTAGACAAACACCCTGAGACCTGCTTGTCTACCTGCTTACACTGCTGTGCTTGGTTGTAACAAACACCTGAGACTGCTTGTTCTCCCTGGCTTACACTGCCGTGCTTGTTGTAGACAAACACCTGTGACCCCTGCTTGTCCTCTGCTTACGCTGCTGTGCTTGTTGGTAGACCCAAAACAAAAAACTAGACCTCTTGTCTCTGCCTTACAAATCTGTGCTTGTTGTAGACAATCACCTGAGACCTGCTGTCTCTGCTTACACTGCTGTGCTTGTTTGTAGACAAATACACCTAGACCCTGCTTGTCTCTGCTTACACTGCTGTGCTTGTGTAGACAAAAAACACCTGAGACCTGCTTGTCTCTGCTTACAACTGCTGTGCTTGTTGTAGACAAACACCTGAACCTCTTGTCGCTGCTACACTGCTGTCTTGTTGTAGACAAACACTGAGACCTGCTGTCTCTGCTTACAAACTGCTGTGCTTGTTGTTAGACAAAACACCTGAGACCCTGCTTTGTCTCTGCTACGCTGCTGAGGCGTGTTGTAGACAAACACCTGAGACCCTGCTTGTCTCGCTTACAAAGCTGTGCTTGTTGTAGACAACACCTAGACCTGCCTTGTCTCTGCTTACACTGCTGTGCTTGTTGTAGACAAACACTGAGACCTGCTTGTCTCCTGCATACACGCTGTCTTGTTGTAGACAAACACCTGAACCTGCTTGTCTCTGCTTACACTGCTGTGCCTTGGTTGTAGACAAACACCTGAGACCTGCTTGTCTCTGCTTACACTGCAGTGCTTGTTGTAGACCAAACACCTGAGACCTGCTTGTCTCTGCTTACAACTCTGTGCTTGTTGTAGACAAACACCTGAAGACCTGCTTTGTCTCTGCTTACACTGCTGTGCTTGTTTGTAGACAAACACCTGAGACCCTGCTTGTCTCTGCTTACACTGCGTGCTTGTTGTAGACAAACAACTGAGACACCTGCTTGTTCTCTGCTTACACTGCTGTGCTTGTTGTGACAAACCCTGAGGACCTGCTGTCTCTGCTTACACTGCTGTGGCTTGTTTGTAGACAAACACCTGAGAACCTGCTTGTCTCTGCTTACGCTGCTGTGCTGGTTGTAGACAAACACCTGAGACCTGCTTGTCTCTGCTTACAACTGCTTGTGCTTGTTGTAGACAAACACCTAAGACCTGCTTGTCTCTGCTTACAAAGCTGTGCTTGTTTGTAGCAAACACCTAAGACCTGCTTTGTCTCTGCTTACAAAGCTGTGCTTGTTGTAGACAAACACTGAGACCTGCTTGTCCTCTGCTTACACTGAGTCTTGCTTGTTGTAGACAAACACCTAAACCCTGCTTGTCTCTGCTTACAAAGCTGTGCTTGTTGTAGACAAACACCTAAGGACCTGCTTGTCTCTGCTTACACTGCTGTGCTTGTTGTAGACAAAACCCCTGAGACCTGCTTTGTCTCTGCTTACACTGCTGTGCTGTTTGTAGACAAACACCTAAGACCTCTTCTCTCTGCTACAAAGCGTGCTTGTTGTAGACAAACACCTAAGACCTGCTTGTCCTCTGCTTACAAAGCTGTGCTTGTTGTAGACAAACACCTAAGACCTGCTTGTCTCTGCTTACAAAGCTGTGCTTGTTGTAGACAAACACCTAAGACCTGCTTGTCTCTGCTTACAAAACTGCTGTCTTGTGTAGCCAAACACATAAGAACCTGCTTGTCTCTGCTTACAAAGCTGTGCTTGTTGTAGACAAACAACTAAAAGTTAAACAATTAAATTTCACTTCTGTTCATTAGTTAATGGATTTGGTAAAACAGAGATGGATCATATAAAAGTTGCATCACTCACAACACCTCAGACTCACACAAGTACCATGGTGTACAACTCACTATCATAAGTACTAAAAAATGTACAACTCACTAGCACAAGTTGCATGATACGCAGTGCTTTACCAATCTACACTACTTTACCAATCGCCTGCTCTTGCGAATTCCTTGCATTGCTAATATCTCTAGTAAGGCTGATGCATGCAGGGGATGAGATGAAAAGCTGCAAGCCTTCTCCTTGAAAACTGGCTGCCTTGGATCAAAGTCTAGCGCAAGCTGGACACCAAGGTATTGGTCCAGTGTGGGTAGATTGGTAAAGCACTGCGAACCTTGTTCCAAGGTTCGTAGGTATCGAGTCTCCTTCAGCCAGAGAATCAGTGGGTTTTGTGTATATTACGCCTGCTCTTGCGATCCTTGTATATATATATATAATATATATATATATATATATATATATATATATATATATATATATATATATATATATAATATATTATTATAATAATGTCGTGCCGAATATGTAAAACATGCGATCTTCATAAATAGCATGCTCATCTTGCCCTATAAGACAAGCCAAAATTTGTGTATGCAATATTTATATTATAATATTATCACAACTGGCCGCTTCTCACCAAGGCAGGGGGCCGCGAAAAATGAAAAAATTTCAACCATCATTCACAAAATCCATCACTGTCTTGCCATTACGAAGGGTGTCTTTACACTACAGATTTTAAACTGCAACATTAACACCGCTGACCCTCCTTCAGAGTGCAGGCACTGTACTTCCCATCCCAGGACTCAAGTCCGGCCTGCCCAGTTTTTCCCCTGAACCCCTTCATAAAGTTACTTTGCTCACACTCTAACAGGCAACGTCAAGTATTAAAAACCATTTGTCTCCATTCACTCCTATTCAAACACGCTCACGCATGCCTGCTGGAAAGTCCAAGCCCCTCGCACACAAAACCCCTTTAACCCCCATCCCTCCAACTTTCCTAGGCCGACCCTTCCCACCCCCGCCTTCCTTCCACTTACAGACAGATACACTCTTGAAGTTATTCTGTTTCGCTCCATTCTCTCTACATGTCCGAACCACCTCAACAACCTTCCTCATCCCTACTTGGACAACAGTTTGGTAAATCCCGCACCGTCCTCCTAACTCAAACTACAAATTCTCTGCATTATATTCACACCAACATTGGCCCTCAAGACATGACATCCCAACTGCCTCCAGCCTTCTCCTCGCCCCCTTTTGCAACATTCATCACCCATGCTTCACATCCCATATAAGTAGCGTTGTAAAACTATACTCTCATACATTCCCCTCTTTGCCTCCAAGGACAAAAGTTCTTTTGTCTCCACAGACCCTAGAGTGCAACCGCTCACCCTTTTCCCCTCATCAATTCTATGGATTCACCTCATCTTTCATAGACCCATCCGTTGACACGTCCACTCCCAAATATCTGAATACATTCACATTACCTCCCCCCCTCCTCTTATACTCTCTCCTTCCAATCTGATATCCAATCTTCATCAACCTAATCTTTTGTTATCCTCATAACCTTACTCCTTGTCCTGTATTCACTTTTAATTTTCTTCTTTTGCATACCCTACCAAATATTTCACCAACCAATCTCTGCAAAACTTCTCTTCAGAAATCTCACCAAGAGCATCAGTGTCATGCAGCAAAGAGCAACTGTGACAAACTTCACCTACAACCCATCTATAAATAATGTTAAACAACCCACGGTGACATCACACATCCTTTCTAAGGCCAACTTTTACTGGGAAATAATTTAACCTCGTTTTCCTACATACTTAACTTGAGCCTCAAAGTACTATCACTCGTAAGAAACCTCACTGCATATTCAGTAACCTACCTCCTATACCATACACCTGCAACATCTGCCACATTGCCCCCTCTATCAACCCTGTCATACCCTTTTCCTATCCAAATCCATAGAATGCCACAAAGACCTCTTTAGCCTTAACCTAAATACTGTTCACTTATATGTTTCACTGTAAACACCTGTCCACACCACCCCCAACCTTTCCTAACTTCCTTGTTCATCTGCTATCCCTCTATTCTCCGTCTTACTCTTAATTCTTTCAATAATAACTCTACCATACACTTTACCAAGGTATACTCAACAGACTTGTCCCCCCATAATTTTTGCACACTCCTTTTGTATTTTTGGACCCCCTTTGCCTTTATACAAACGGAACTATGCATGCTCTCTGCCATCCCTATTACCTAACCCTCTTCCATACATTATTAATTAATTGCACCAACCACTCACTTCCAAAACTAAAATCCCCACCTCTTTTAACATTTCTGTTCTGTTTTATCCCATCAATCCCGGCTGCCTTAGCCCCTTTCATTTTACCTACCTGCATCACGACTCTCCCCCCACAGCATCACAACTGCTCTTTCCTCACTCCTACAAGATGTTATTCCTCCTTGCCCTAATACACGAAATCACCGCTTCCCTATCTTCATCAACATTTAACATTCCTCAAAATATACCCACAATCTTCCAATACCTTAACTCTCCATTAATAACTCACCTCTCCTATTTTTAACTAACAAATCCATTTGTTCTCTAGGCTTCTTAACTTGTTAATCTCACTTCTCAAACTTTTCTTATTTTCAACACAAATTTGTGATAACATCTAAACCCACTCTCTCATATTGCTCTGCAATAACTTCGCCGAAATCATTCTGAGCCTAACGAAAAAAATATATTCATTGTGTTTTGTTTAGTATTAAAGTTATTGTAAACGTATTTAAAATAAATTCGAGTTGGATTCGGCTAAATAAATTGCGCTTGTTATAATAAGGGTTAGGAAAGTTTTCTTAAGATTCTTTTGGTGCAAAGATTATAATTTTTTTACATTAACATTAATGAAAAAAATAAATCTTTTAAAACGTATAAGCAGAAAAATTTTAGAAAGGGACATAATTTTAAATGAGTACTTGCTATGACCAGTATTACATATTCAGGCACGACTATATTTATAATATATATATATATATAAATATATATATATATATATTATATAATATATATATTTATATATATATATATAATATTTTTTTTAACAAGTCGGGGCCGTCTCCCTCGAGACGAGTGACCCCAAAAAGAAGAAAATCCCCGAAAATAAAAAACTATCATCATATCAAACACTTTCATGGTCATTCACACATAATCACAGATTTTGTCCAAGAGGTGCTCAGAACACAACAGTTAGAAAGCATATACAAAAGATATACAACACATCCCTCAAAAACTGCTAATATCCCGAACGGCCTCCTTTATAGATGGCAAGGCATTGTACTTCCCATTTCCAAGGACTCCAAGTCCGGCTATACAAAAATAAACCGGTTTTTCCCCTGAATCCCTTCACTAAAATATTACCCTGCTTCACTCAACAGAATCGTCAACCAGTCCAGAACACCTTCGTCACCTTCACTCCTAATCGAATACGCTCATGCACGCCTGCCTGGAAGTCCAGGCCCCACTCCCACAAACCTCCCATACCCACTCCTTCAAACTTTTTCGAGGACACCCCTACCCGCCTTCCATTCCCTACCGATTATAATACTCTCTCAATGTCATTCTACTTTGATCCATTCTCTCTGAAATGACCAACCCACCTCAACAACCCCTCTCAGCTACCTGACTAATACTTTCTATTAATTTCTCACACACCTTCTCCTAATTTCCACACTCCGAAAATTTCTGCATAATATTTACACACCCATTGCCCTTAGACAGGAACATCTCCACTGCCTCCACCGCCTCCCTCGTTCAGCATTCACACCAACCCAAGCTTCACGCCGATATAAGAGTGTTGACAACTAACTTTCAACATTCCCTTCTTTGCCTCCAAGAATAGAGTTTTTTGTCTCCACATAAACCTCAAGCAACCACTCACCTTTTCCCTCACGAATTCTATGATTAACCTCATCCCTCATAAATCCATCCGCCGACTCGTCAATCTCCCAAGTATCTGAAAACATTCACTTCTTTCACATACTCCTCCCCCAATTTTAATATCCAATTTCTTTATCTAAATCATTTGATACCTCATCACCTACTCCTTTCTATGTTTCACTTAAAGTTTTCTGCCTTTACACACACTCCCAAACTTCGTCCACTAACCTTTGCAATTTTTCATTAAATCACCATAAGCACAAGTATCATCATCAAAAGTAACTGTGTCAATTCCCATTTGGTATTTAATTCCCCCATAATTTTAATCCCACCCGTCTCCTGAACACCTAGCATTTACTTCTTTTGTCAAGCTCATCTATAATATAATAAATAACCTGGTGACATAAACATCCCTGTCTAAGACCAACTTTACCGGGAAGTATTCTTCTCCGCTCTCTTCTACATACACCCTAACCTGAGCCCTCATTATCCTCAAAAAAACTCTTTACAGTAATTTAGTATACTTACTACCACCTATTCCATATACTTGCAACTCTGCCACAATTGGCTCCCCTTATCCACTCAATCATAGCTTTTCTAAATCCATAAATGCAATAAAAACTTCCCTACCTTTATCTAAACACTGTTCACATATTTTATGCTTCAAGTAAACACCTGGTCTACAACATCCCCCCAACCACTCTAAAACCTCCTTGCCATCCTGCAATCCTACGTTCGGTCTTACCTCTAATTCTTTCAATTATAACCCACCGTAACACTTTTCCCTGGTATACTCAGTTAAAACTTTATTCCTCTATAATTTTACAATGTCGTTCGAATATGTAAAACTGGTCAATTATAAGAACTCATATTAAAATTAAGTCCTTTCTAAAAATTTCATCTTATACTTTTAAAAGTTGTTCATGTAAAAATTTTTATAATTTTGCACCAAAAGGAACTTAGAAAACTACCTAACCTTATTATAACAAGAGCAATTTATTTTAGCATAACCCAACTAAATATATTTTATATTTGTTTATCAATAATTTAATACTAAACAAACCCACAGTGAAAATTAAAATATTTTTTTCGTTTAAGGTCCAGAATGATTTTGGCGAAAATGTGGGCATACACAAATTTTTCACTTGTTCCCTATATGGCAAGATGAGCGTTGCTATTTAAGCCAAGATCGCAAGTTCTGCCTATTCGGCACGACATATATATATATATATATATATATATATATATATATATAAATATATATATATATATATTAAGAGAGAGAGAGAGAGAGAGAGAGAGAGAATATTTAGAAAAAGGAGAAAAAACCTAGATGTATGTATATATATATATGCATGAGTGTCTGTGAAGTGTGACCAAACTGTAAGTAGGGTAGCAAGATATATATATATAATATATATATATATATATATATATATATATATATTTTTTTTTTTTTTTTTTTTTTTAAACAAGTCGGTCGTCTCCCACCGAGGCAGGGTGACCCAAAAAAAGAAAGAAAATCCCCAAAAAGAAAATACTTTCATCATCATTCAACACTTTCACACACACTCACACATTATCACTGCTTTTGCAGAGGTGCTCAGAATACAACAGTTTAGAAGCATATACGTATAAAGATACACAACATGTCCCTCCAAACTGCCAATATCCCTAACCACTCCTTTAAAGTGCAGGCATTGTACTTCCCATTTCCAGGACTCAAGTCCGACTATATAAAAATAACCGGTTTCCCTGAATCCCTTCACTAAATATTACCCTGCTCACACTCCAACAGATCGTCAGGTCCCAAGTATCATTCGTCTCCATTCACTCCTATCTAGCGCGCTCATGCACGCTTGCTGGAAGTCCAAGCCCCTCGCCCACAAAACCTCCTTTACCCCCTCTTTCCAATCCTTTCGAGGACGACCCCTACCCCTCTTTCCTTCCCCTATAGATTTATATGCTTTCCATGTCATTCTACTTTGATCCATTCTCTCTAAATGACCAAACCACCTCAACAACCCCTCTTCTGCCCTCTGACTAATGCTTTTATTAACTCCACACCTTCTCCTAATTTCCACACTCCGAATTTTCTGCATAATATTTACACCACACATTGCCCTTAGACAGGACATCTCCACTGCCTCCA
>NW_026466825.1:0-12425 GCF_026875155.1 Cherax quadricarinatus
TGCAGACAATGTCAGGTACACACAAAAAACTGAACACATGAATAAACAAACATAAAAAACTTATACAAACTAAAAACTGATCATAAAACTAATTAGAATCCAAACAAAGTGGCAGACAATGTCAGTACACACAAAAAACATTGTATACACATGATATAACAAATTCTACTAAATAACCCAACCAACCATTCAAACAAACAGTCGGAGTCATTATATAAACATGTAGGAATGAGTCCATACAACATATATATATAATAAGTATACATATACGCATGCATATACACACATACGTGTATGTGCACTTGTTCGTACAGAACAAACTGGATCATACATAGAAATAAAGCTCTAAATGACTTTTCACCAAATAAACTAAAAAAATATTACATCCAATGATAGAACTATACCTAAGACATTGGTTCCACAAACACACCTACACACACACAAAATTAATGTTACCGATTAACACTCAATATATAATATGACCTTCCAGTCAAATGAAGGGTATATATAAACCCCATCAAATACTTTTATATTTTCGTACATAGGTCATTTTGTACCCATTCAATACGATAAAAAAGAGACGTATGACAAGGATAAATCTAACATCAGATTCGAATGTATAAAACATATCCTCACAATATACATATAAATATAAACCCCCTATATAAAATGGTTCTTATAACAATAAGAGAAAAACAGAAAATCACATACTACTTTTGACTCTGTGATTTTACAAATTCATAAAGGTCTACATACCCCGGAGCCCCCGACGGCTCCCTGCAAAAAAAACTTTACCCACATCTACCACCTTGCAAACCAATCAACCTTCCTCATCAGGCTTCCAATCACTCCAAGAGGACACACCACTGAAGAGACCAACCCCTTGCCTCTCACCCCGTCACCAAACGGAGTAGACGTTCAACAGTAAGTCACGATATCCCTCCGGAAAACTAATTACCCACCTTCCCCCATATAATTGTTTGTTCCTACATGCTGTCCTATAAAAACACGCCGCCAACGCTTTTATCCTAATGTTTCCTCCACCTCCTCATCCCCCAAGAAACATGCAAGTAATCAACTATTACGTATCTGATAGCCCTCCCCACCTCTTTGGGTACCCCTCCCATATCTAACATTAAAGCCCTGAGGGGTGATATCTGTCCCCCCCCCAATAAAAAGAAAACCCTCTTCAACCACAATCTTACCACCTCCAAAGCAGAACAAAAATATACTACATGAAAAGCCGTTTCAACTTCCCCCAAAAACCGCATGATGCCCTCTCACAAAACCCATTCGTCTTAGCACCTCTTTCGATGCTAACGTCCCCATAAGAAATCTATATACTAATTCCCTCGCTCTTGCCGGTATTCTTAATTTACTAAATTCCACCCATATCACTCTCCAATCATATGTGGATACACTGCCATCCCTTGCATTGATTCCTGACGACGACCCACACCCACTAACCGTTTTACCTTGAGTTTTTTAACATTGCGTACCTTTAACATAAACCGCAACATATCTTCACACTCCACTAAGTCCCTGCCACCCCACCATTTTGCGGATATCCCCATCAAATCCCCACCGAGACCCTTTCCCCCGCTGCCGAATATACCTCTGCTTCACATATAGGCGCCTTCACCCTAGACCCTAAATGGCCATCATCCCAATACTCCCTGTCTTACCGCAGTCATTACCACATCTTTACCCAACACGCCATCCAAAACCCACCACTTACCTTATGGCTTTCTTTGTAATTCCATTATATCTGACTTCTTAAGGGGTAAATTTCCGCCATCAAACACCTTACTATAAATTCTGCGGTATTTACACACAACCCTTGATGCAAGGTTACATCCCCGGCCCTTAGACTCCTGAGCTACTCAAAGCTATGTCCATTTTCCATTCCGAATTATCCTCCAGCTCTCTGTACATCTGCTAATACAAATCCCACAAATCTTTAGCCTATCTACAGTTATCAGCCAAACTCCTCCCCTGGTCCCTCCTACCAATTGCCCTACCTTACAACAACCGTGATTTCTGCTTATTAAATCTATCCCGTAGCATTCCAAAAATTCAATTCCCTTCCACTTTAATTAAAATTTTCTACTCCTTTAAGTAAAAAGTTGTATCACTACATAACCCAACAAATTCCCACAAAACCCCCTTTCTCCCCCCACCTTCCCCACCCCACCTCCCAGAACATAGAAAGGTTTCTGCAACATGCAAAGATTTTTTGGGAAGAGGGGCACCCGCCTTAAACCCCCCCCCATGCAATAAACTACCCAACCTCCCATTTCCTGTACTTCATCGATGCATTCTCATACAATGTCCTCCCCCATCCAACCCCCCTCCCTCCAAAAAACCCTTTCTCACCATATCTAAAAAAAAAGTCCCTACCACAAAATCATAAGCTTTCTCCCAACCCAACCCTAAATACCCCCTTACTACTACCCTCAAAGGAAATCCGAATTGTCCATGACCTTCCCGCAACCCCTCCCGGGGTCCCAAAAATTGCCCCATGTATCACCGCCCCCTGACCTTTTCAGTCATTACCCAAAATTTTTGCAAAAACCTTGTAATCTGCCACATCAAAGATTTGTCGGGAAGCACTCACTCTCTTCCCCCTCTTCTTTGGCACCAAAACAGACACCGTACTTTGCGATGTGCCCAACTTCCCCCTAGTTAAATTGATCAATGCCTAAAAAAGCACGCTAATTTTACCCCATGTTCTATAAAAAAAAATTTGGGATCCTTATCCCTGGTGTTTTCCGGGGATATCCCCAAAACTGCCTCTTTCCCCCTCAACCTCATTTTTACAACCTCCAAACCCCCCTCTATTGCTCATTTAAAAAGCTATGGAACCCCCTTCAAAAATACCCCCAGGAACCCCCCCCCTCCAAATCCCCTTTCTCCCAAAACCAAATATCCTAGCCTTTCGTTCTCGACCCCGGGGAGGAGGGCGCACGCCCAGTAGCCAAAACCTCCCCTGGTGGGGACCTTTTGCAATAGAAAAAAATGGCCCCCCCCCCCCCCACCCATGGGCAGGAAATTTAAAAACTGTTTGTATACAGCTGGAACTGGCCACTTTTGGGAAAAACGATGATACATTGTGCCCGCTTCATCAGGACGCCTTGGGGGCCCAACGAGGAAGTTTTGGTGTTGCCCTTAATGGGTGACCCGAGTATTCTGAAACTGAATATACCCGGGGTCACGACAGACTTGTTGAAGAGTATCAGGGGAGGAAGGTGACAGTGAATCAGCAGTGGAGGTTGTTCTGCATGATGTATCCAGGTACTATACGGGGGTGAAGGTGAGAAATGCCCCTTTCGAGGCGACGGCGTTGTTTTGGGGAAAATAAAAGTATTTCTTTAACTACGGAAAAGTCCATTCGGCAACGATGGGAGTATGGAAGAGGGGCCATAAAAGGGGAAGACCTGAGGGCTCTTATACCCTAAAAATGACGTTGGCTGGGCCTTTATACCGTCCTATGTCATGCTGGTGGAGTCCAGGACGCAAGTCTTTGTACACTATGCGGCCAGAAAAAGACCTGTCGACTATGTAGCTCATATGAACATATGGCAGACAGTGTCCTAGAAGGCAGCCTACCAGGGCTCCGGGTTTACGTTGGCAGTGGAGCAGAGCCCATGTGAGTTGATGCCTGGGTTTGGTTTAGAGGAGGAACCCAGTGACGAGTGGTAGATGGAGTGAAGAAGTAAAACGGGAAGTATCGACGGTCGGTTTCCCTGTGTACCCTCCCGGAGGTGACGGGGGAGGGGCCCCCATCGCCTGAGGGACAGGTGGACTTTGGAAGAGTCTACCCAGGAGAAGTTGTTTGGAAGCGGTTCTGAGGAGTTTTTCGACGAGAAGGTGGCCGGGGAGGATGGTCCTGAAAAAGTCAAGTGAGATACAGCTGATGGTTGAGCAGCAGGGACAGGTGAAGGGTCCGAGGGAATGACAGAGAGGCCCATGGAAGTGGTGGTGGAAGTCCATCAGGAGGACGTGCGGGACGTAGATTTGTGTGTGAGTGAGAGCTCACGAAAAAACTGCGGGTGCTTTTGACCTCAAAGAGGTTTTAACACCTGGGCAGAGCCCCAGGAAGAAGCCCATGGGTAGTTGTAGGGGAAAAGGCAAGCAGGGGGGGGGGGTGTGTACCGGGGAAGATCAGTGGGGGGGGGGCAAGGAGGGGCTGGGTGGACGGGGTTAGAAAAAAGGTAAAAATGGTACAGGTACTGAGAAAGGGGGAAGTGAGTAAAGATACAGAGGCATAGGGGTAACCCCCCCTCTTCTGGCAAATTCAAGTGTTTTCACAATAAATGTCAAGGGCTTAAATCAGAGGTAAAAAGGGTTTGGTTAGAGTGGTTTTTACGAAGGTTTGATGTGGATGTGTGTTTTTTGCAGGAGCATAACCATAGGTTAGGGAGTGAATTGAGTTTGAGGGGTTATAAAATTTTTGTCAGTAATGCTTTGCAAATTAAAAGGAGGGGTAGCAGTAGCTGTAAAGGAGACCAGCCCATTGCGTGTCATGGGTTGGGGGGAGGGGGGAGGGGGGGGGTTGTAAGGGTAGATGGGCACTGGGGGGTGGGGGGGAGAGTATGTTTCGTTGGTGAAATATATGCCGGCATGTAACAATGTTAGAGTCAAAGTTGATTTGTACGTGATGTTTGATGTATTATTTGCGAGGTTTACCTTCTTTTAACTGTACTTGGAGGTGACTGGAACTGTGTGATTAGGTATGGTGATGTGTCGCCGCAGGGGGGCAGGATGTGTTTTAGGTGCGCTAAGGGATGTGTTAAGGGATGTAGGAGTTGTAGATGTGGTGGGTAGGGGGAGTATGGGGTGGAGAAAACCGTTCATTCGGGGGAATTATGGGGCGAGGTTAGATAGGTATATGTGATGCAGGGGATTGGTGTGGAGAGAGTGAGGGCTTTTGATGTCGGTTTTCGGATCACAGGGCGGTGATAGCTGATCTGGGGGGTGGATGGTATAGTTCGCATATATGCTGGGTATTGGAAATTGAATGTGAGGCTTCTGCAGGAGGGGGATGAAGGCTCACCCTTTGAGGAAGGGTTTGGAGACTTTGCTGGGAGGGTAGGGATGGTGGGATGGATTTGCTTGACTGGTGGGAGATGCGGGCAAAGACAGCAATAGCAGAGTTTTTTAGGATACGTGGAAAGGAACAGGCAAGGTGGAGATATGGTTTGCAAAACTCCCTGGAGGAACACTGAATGCTGTTTACGACGGGGGGGGGGGAAGGGGAAGATGTGCGAGGTGAGGTGGATGGCTTAAGGAGTAGGATTGAAGGATTGCTAATGAAAGGTTTAACGCAATTAGAGTTAGGGCAGGATTAGAGGAGGTGTTAAAGGGTGATCGACCATCAGGTTATGTCCTGAGAAAATTTAGGGAAAGGCAGATGGTGACTCCATAGCGCATCTAGTGGTCGCTGATGGGGGGGGGAGGATAGTGGGTGGGTCAAGGTCTACTGATACAGATGAATTAGTGGTTATGCTGATTATTGGTTTGGGGGAGAAATGGAGGAGGAACAAGGAAGTTGTCAGTGAGGAGGTATTTGGGGTTATGCAGAATACTATTGTATTGGGACAAGAGGAACGGAAATGCTGGAGGGTAGTATTAGTGAGGAGGAGGTGGGGGAGGCGTTTACAGGATGAGTCGGGGGTAAGACGCTGGCATTGTTTGGAATACCGAATGATTTTTATAGAGTTTATTGGGAATGCATTAGGTATGGGTTAGTGGAAGTCTTGAATCATATGTGGAGCAGTGGGGAGGATGGGGGAAAGACCCAGAAAACAGGGATCGTTGTGTTGGTGCGAAGAAGAAGGATGGGAAAGTATTGAATGATTATAGAGCAATATCCTTAATGTGTGCAGATTATAAATTTATGCTAAAATTCTGGGCAATAGACTAAAGAAGGTTCTGGGAATCAGTGGTACATGGGGACAGTTTGGCATTCCGGGAAGAAGTTTGAGGGACGGGCATAGTCACATAAGGGATTTATGAGGACTGCACCGGAGGGGGAATACTTGGATTAGATTGGGCTAATGCGTATGATTGTGGAATAGGGATTTCTTAAAATTTTGTTTGGGGAACAGTTGGGTTTGGGGGGGGAGATGGTGGTGAGGGGTGCAAACCTTGTATGAGGGAGCAGTTATTAGGGTACAGGTTAATGGTAAGTTGGGGGGGCCCCAGTATGATGGAGAGAGGTTTGAGGCAGGGCTGTCCACTCTCTCAGTTATTGTTTGCCTGCGTACAGAATCCATTTTATGGGCTGTGGTTTGAGGGGGATGAATGAACATGGGATTAGGGGGGGTGGGCGGGGGGGGGATTGTGGGGTACGTAGATGATACTACTGTGCTGGGAAAGGCATGAGGAAGATCTAAGGAAAGTTGGGTGGATCATTCAGATTTTTGGGGACGCCACGGGTATGAGGTTAATTTAATGAAGTCGAGACTTTAGAGGTGGGGGATTGGGTGGGAGGGGGCTTGGGGGAGGGTTTGGGATGGTCAGTAGTGGACAGAATTAAGGTTTGTGGAATATGGTACATGGCGGAAGTGCAGGAGAGTAGGAAGATAAATTCGGAATTAGTTACGAGCAGGGTTTTGGGTTTGGTTTTGGTGGCTTAAGGGCTAGGGACGTAACATTACGCAGAGAGTTTTAGTGGTCAACTCTTGGTTTACAGTAAGGTGTGGGGAGTGGCTGAGGTGTTCCCCTTTAAGAGCAGAGGTATTGCAGAGATCCAGAGGGAAAGGGTTTTAAGGTATGTGTGGGGGTTTGGGAGGGCATGGTTGAGCAAGGATGTGGTGGGTGACGGAGGGAGAACGTGGGGTCTTGGCCTGATGTCATTGGGTCATAAAGTAATGGCTTTATATATTAAACAAAATATATCCGGACTGGGGGAACAGAGGAGTCGGGTAGGGAGGGTAATGGAGGATGCCGAAAGATGGTGGTGTGGAAGGGATTTGCGGTATTGTGAGGATTTGTTGAGGGTTTTATTACATGTTAAACAGGTGTCCACGTAAGGTCAAACGAATGTGGGGGCTGTGGTAGGCAAGGGTGTCTTACAGGGGACTTGCTGTATACCAACATATGACTGGATAAGCATATGGAGGAGTTTGGCTTGCTTAGAATAACAGCGAGGGTACGAGAGTTAGTATATCGTTTTCTGATGGGAATATTGGCCTCTAGGGGTGTGTTTAAAAAAATGGGTCTTGTGAGAGAGGACTCATGCTTGATTGTGGGGACATCGAAACGGCTTTTCATGCGGTATATTTTTGTCCCTCATTTGGAGGGGGTGAGGTTATGGATGGTGAGGTTATCAGACTTTTGGGGGGGGGGCAATGGCCATTCCTACGGGCCTTAATGTTGGATGTAACTGGGGTGAGGGTGATGTGGGTAGAGCCTTTTAAAGTATGTTATGACGGATTATTTACATGTATCTTGGGGGATGAGGGAGGTTAGGGGAGAGTTGGGGGATAAAAGCGTTAGCGCGAGATTTTATAGAACTATGTGTAGGAAAAGGCAAGTCTATGGTGGGAGGTGGGTAGTTTGCTTTTCGGAGGGTTACCGGAATCTCACTGTGGGGGGCCTTCTCTCATGAACCCAGGGGGCGGGCAAAGGGTTGGGCTCCTACGGGGGGGTACATGAGGGTGGGTTGGTTTAGGCTTCTTTTTAGTTGTGGATGGTGGAGGGTAGAATGAGTGGAGGGAGATGAATGAGGATTTGGAATCTATGGTTATGTTTCACTGATACAGGATAACCTTAAAAACCATGATGACTAAACCTTGGGATCTCGGGTTTAGAGCAGAATGATGTTAAGATAAGCACACAAGTTAACTTGATCGTTGTATAACTTATGTTTGTGAAGTGCTGTGACCCAGCACAGTTGCTTTGTGGGAAAAATTTTCTGTATGTTTTATGAAACATGATCTTTGGTTTTGTCAATTTTGTAATCACATATAATGAACCTTTTTCTATGTACCTAATCAATGTTATGAATTATATGAATTTTAAAATTTAAATAGTGAGGTATTAGGTTAGGATGGACAATTTTATTGTGCGATCCCTTTAAAGGGTTTCTGTGGATTGTTATTGTTTTGTCAATGGTGTTATTGGGGAAAAAACAAAGGGTGGAACATGTACGAATTGTATGTCAATATTTTAATTATGACTACTGTATGTGCAGAGGAATTTTTATCCCATGATAACGCTCAGTATAATAACATTGATAATAGGAAAGGGGGGGGTAGTATGTGCCGGCAGAAGTAAGTGGCGAGTCTTTAGGCAATGAGAATTATAATTATATGCAATTTTTGTTTATATAATTACTTTTAGACTGTTTATATAAAAAAAACTCAGGGATGATGTACTAGTGTTTCAAATAGGGGAGATAAGGTTTTATGTCTGTAACTAGACAGTTTTGATACCTTTGTTAGGATTTTTTAGTTTTTTATGGGTTGTACTTGCGTATTTTAATGTTTGCTTTACTCGGAGGGTGTTTCCTGCCCAGTGTTTTTGTGGGATTTCATTGTGATATGTACCAATGTAATGTTTATTGTAGGCTTTGGTTTCCTAATGTTTAATTAATTGTTTGTATAATTTTTTAAATTTTTTTATGTTAAATAATATTTATTGTGCACTTTGTGCAAGGGGTCAATTGTACAGAGTTGTGGGGGGTTTATGTGGACACAGACATTAAAATTTTGAGTTTTTGGTTTTTGCTAATTTTTTTTTTGTTCGGTGCTGGAGCTCTCTCGCTCTTTATTATGTTAAGAGTTCCCTGCTATTTGCGGGAAGTATTATGTGGTATGTCTTTGCAATTTTATTGTAGGGTTAGCCTTTGTTTAATTATTGTAATGTATATTTTATCCTTCGTATGCTGCATCATATCATCTGTGTACTTTGTGCAAGGAGGTCTTACTGTACTGTATAACAGGCAGGATTTGTAGGTTTAGAATTTGTTGATGTTTTTTCTGTGCAGGTGTTATCCTGTTCGTTTCATTGTTCGGTGATGGTATATCCTTTAATACAATATGAATGTAACACTTGTGGTATGCTATGGGGTTGATGGTAGGTCATTGGATTTGCAAACGGTTAATTATTGTGTTCTTTTATTTATTTATATCTTGTACTGTGTCCTTTTAATAAAAATATAAAAAAAAAAAACTATCAGCATAGAGACTCATACTTTCAGTATTGGATAGGACTCGACCCACTGGATACCCTCCCACCCCAGGGCTTGTCTCCAATTGTAGAATGGTGGTTACACTCTGTCGGTCCCTAAATTTACGTAAACCAAACCCAGACGGCTTATCACCCCACAATACATCCTCTAACCCCGCCCTAACCCTAATTGCATCAAACCTATCATTGTGTATTTCAGCGATCCTGCTCCGCAGACTGTCCATGTCATCCCTCCTACCACCTCCCCCAACATAACAATCTTGCAACTGTCCCTCCAGATAATTTTGCAACCCAAAACGCCACCTCGCCTCTTCCGTCCCCTAACCTTAAAAAAATTCGCTATTCCCGGTTTTTGCCTGCATTTCCCCCCAATCTAAAAAGATCTATCTCCCTTTTCCCTAGCCTCCCAAAAGGCAAACCACCAATCACTGAAAAAGGCCCCTCCCCCTCCTCCTTAAGAAGCCTTACATTTAATTTCAGTACCCAGAATAAATACGCACCACTCCATCCCACATCAAATCTGCTATTTCCGCCCTGTGATCCGAAAACCCAAAATCGAAGGTTTGCACCCCCACAACATCTATACCTGCTTAATATAAATTCTGTCCAATCGCGCTTCATATCCCCTACGGACGAACGTGTGCTCCACTAGGTATCCCCCCCTCCCCACCACATCAACAACCCCAATATCTCGCAATACATCCCTCAGCACACTCAGCACACAACCCGCCCCTCTCGGTTCGACATCACCACTCCTAATCACACAATTCCAATCACCACCTATTACTGTTATAGCAGGCAAACCTCTCAAGTGATACAGCAATACCTCTCTGACAAAATCTACTTTTACCCTGGTATTGCTAGTTGCTGGCATGTAAACTCCTACAAAACTAGCTCGACTCTCACCCCAGACACCATCCACCCTCACGACCCTCCCACCCCCCCCCTCTTCCCAGCCGAGGACACGCAAGGGGCTGGTCTCCTTTATCGCCACTGCTACCCACCTTTCAATTGCAAACCACTGGTAACATACATCCGATATCCTTTTAACCGCAACACACAACCAGCCCTATGATTATGCTCTTGCAAAAAGCAAATATCTACATCAAACCGCCGTAAAAACCACTCCAACCAAACTTTCTTAACCTCAGTCTTAAGTCCATTGACATTAAGCGTGACACTTCTGAAAATTATAGAAGTGGCGGCTTTCCCCTATGCCGCTGGGATTTACTCGCTGCACTTTTCACATTACGTATTCCCTTACCACTCGAGTTATCCTGTGCAGTCACCTCCCCCCTCCCTCTCCCACTGGAAACTCAGGCGCCCCTCTAGCATATGTGGTCGGCTCAAAAAACGCTCCCCCATGATTTTCCCGGCCTCGCCCCGGGGTAATAACCTGTTATTCTGATGCCGCTTCTTTTTCTAGAACTTCCCTTACACACATCTCCCCTCAGACGTCTCCTGGTGTCCCTCCACGGCCCCACACCCCACCCCTTTTTTACTAAGTCTTTCTCCACAATTTGTTTCCTCCAGTTCCAACTTCACTAAACTGGGACCCCTTTACCGGGGTTCCCCCCCATCCAAAAAATCCTTTGATGACACTGCAGTAAACCCTCCTGGTCAAAGTTCCCTGGATTAAGATCCAGATAACCCCTTTGACCCCCCCGACCCCCGGGGATGTGCCACAGTCTCCTCCCCCGCCACCTCCCGGTCGACCCCTTGCTAAGATCGGGGCCCCCGGCCCCCAGGGGCAACGGCCCAGGCACCAAATCCCGACTGTTGAATCACAATCGGCGTTTCCAAATTCGAGGACCCTGCCCCCTTTGGCAGGGGCTCCCATGTGTCATAAGAGCTGCCAGACGACATTTTTTTTCTCTGACCGCATAGAAAATAAACCTGTGTTCTAAACCGGTCTCGTTCTAGGATGGTATAGGCCTTGTTAAAGACTTTTTTAAGGGTGTAAAACCCTTTCCCGGCATTCCTTCATGGGCCCACCCTAACCCCCCCTGGTTGCAGAAATGAGTCCCAAAAGCGAAAAAACTCTTTTTGCCCTTGCCGTAGCCCGAAGGGACATTCCGACCTTCACCTTGTGTAGTATTTGAAACATGTAACAAACTCTCGCTGAATTCCACTATGCGTTTTTTCTGGTACGCCGACAATTCTTGTGTAGAACCCGGCTTCAAAATTTCACGAAGATTCTTGACAACCATTAAGGGACGCCATATAATTCCTTTTGGGGATACCTATGTGTCCTGATGGTTGGGGAAGTAGTTCATCGTATCTCCACTAACGTTCCGAACCAGTCTAGCAGTGTTTTTACTCTCCGTATGTTGTTCAGCCATTTTGGTATCCCAAAAAGGCAGGCGTCCCAATCAATGGTTGTTGAATGTATGTGAGCTCGCCCGAAAAAAAGAGGGGGGGGGCACAACCCCATCCACCGTAGTCAGGCAGCAATCAACCTTTGAGTATTTTCTCATGTAAGCTCAGCATTTACTCAGTAAGTCAGCATTATCATGTAAGCTACAGCGCTCTGTAGCTACGATTATATGTAAAAAGCTACAGCGCCCTAACTCGGTTGTTTCATCACGAACACAGTTTGTGGTTCAAGTTTTGTATGTTTTTATATACAGTCAGGTCTTGGATTCATCCGGAGTTCGTGTATTTTGTTTTATTTGTCTGAAGGCTCGTAAGTTAGGCAATGTGGTGGATTAATTTCTATGGTAACCCAAACAAATTATGTCCTTTCATTCAGACTGTCCAGTATTGGTTATAAGCTGGACTCTCGAAGGCTTTCTTTTTTACTCAAACGCATTTAAATTTCCCCAAATTTATCAATGGTTCATTAAATTTTTTAGCAATGATAAAATTTTGCTGTGGTAGATCACCATTGGTTATTTTTGTAACTAGTACATTTTCCATGAAATCAAAATATCTTCTGTCCCCCTTTGAGAGGGAATTGGCCCCCAAATTGGCCTCTCTGTTTTTAGAAGTGAAAACTATGTTTCTTCTAATTTTGAAAACGTGATATTTAAACACTTCCAATGATTAAGTCAATTAGATAAATGTTTCCGTCTGTATGTCTGGACAGGCCCAACTTGACATTTGGGTGCCTTTGGTTGCAATGTTTTTTTAGTCCCCGGATTGCACGACTTAGGCAAACTCTACTACCCCGCTTTACTGTCTTTTCCTTTTTGTAGCCAAAAAGTGATTCTTATGTAATTTGGATG
>NW_026466826.1:0-12306 GCF_026875155.1 Cherax quadricarinatus
GTGGTATGTATGTGTGTGTGCTGTGTGTGTGTGTGTGTGCGTGTGTGTGTGTGTGTGTGTGTGTGTGTGTGTGTGTGTGTGTGTGTGTGTTGTGTGTGTGTGTGTGTGTGTGTGTGGTGTGTGTGTGTGTGTGGGTGTGTGTGTGTGTGTATGAGGGGCGTATCTGTGTATGTGTGTATTCACCTATTTGTAATTGTAGGGGTCGATCCATAGCTCCTGGCCCCGCCTCTCTGCTGGTCGCTACTAGATCCACTCTCTCCCTGCTGCATGAGCTTTATCGAACCTCTTCTTAAAGCTATGTATGGATCCTGCCTCCACTACATCACTTTCCAAAGTGTGTGCATTAGACTACCTGGCATTTGTTGAAGGATTTACTCCAGTAATCTCATTGATCGAATTTTACAAAAATTTAGAGAGACATATAATTACTACAGAATTTAAATAGATATCGGCTAAGTATTAGCGAGTGACAGGTTGACGTGATGTAATACTAATGTGTAGCCATGTGTGTTTGAGTGTACCAGAGTGTAGGGCACACACACACACACACACACACACACACACACACACACACACACACACACACACACACACACACACACACACACACACGCACACATACACACACACACACAAAACACACACACACACAGACACACACACACATACACACACACACACACACACACACACACACACACACATACACACACACACACACAAAATAGGGAGATCAGTCGCAGAACAAGGAACGAGTACGCACAGGTAAGGCGGGACGCCCAGCGACAGTATGAAAATGACATAGCATCGAAAATCAAGACTGACCCGAAACTGTTGTATAGCCACATCAGGAGGAAGACAACAGTCAAAGACCAGGTGATCAGATTAAGGACAGAAAGGGGAGAACTCACAAGAAATGATCAGGAGGTATGTGAGGAGCTAAACAGGAGATTTAAGGAAGTTTTTACAGTAGAGGCAGGAAGGGCTGTGGGAAGACAACACAGAAGGGAACATCAAGAGGGAATATACCAACAAGTGTTGGATGACATACGAACATCCGAGGAGGAGGTGAGGAAGCTGCTAAGTGACCTTGATACCTCAAAGGCGATGGGACCGGACAACATCTCCCTATGGGTCCTTAGAAAGGGAAAGGAGATGCTGTGCGTGCCTTCAAACCCCACAATTTTCCCAACACATCCCTTAAAAACTGGGAAACTGCCTGAAAATGGAAACAGCAAATGAGCCCCCCAATTTAAAAAAGGGAAAACGACACGGGCGCTAAATACAGCCCTGTGTCTCTGACATGTATTGTGCACAAAGTCATGGAAAATTATGGGAGGAGAGTGGTGAAACCCTGGAAGGAAAGATTATAAATGAAAACCCAGCATGGGTTCGGGGAAGGCAAATCTTGTACAAAAAACCCTCCTGGAGTTTTATACAAGAAACAGAATAAGACACGAAAGAGAGGGGTGGGTTGATTGCTTTTCCCCTAAGCGGGAAAGGCCTTTACACAGTTCCCCCAAAGTTATGAGAAGCGGAGGACAGGCGCTTTAACAGGGAAGCACTGAATGGTCGGGAATATGACGGGGGCAGCAAGAGAGGGGTACGTGAAGAGGATCACAGTGGGCCCCTGTGACAGCGGGGTCCCACAGGGGTCATTTCTAGGACCATGCTATTTTGATTATGCGAACGACATGAGGGGGAAATGACTCTGAAGTGCCCCTTTTTTGCTAGATGTGAAGTTGGAAAGAATTAAATCGGATGGGGAAAAGGGCAGGATGCAAAGAGACCTGGAGGGGCTGGACATGGGTCCAGAAATGGTTTCTCAAATTTCAACCTGCCAAAGCAAAGTATGAAGATTGAGGAGGGGAAAAGACCGCAGCGGTTAGGAGGGGGAAAAAGACTACAGCCCTCACCGGGGAGAAAGCCCTTTGGGGTCCCAAAACACCGACCGTCACCGGAGGCACACATAAACCAAAAAACTGTGCAGCAACGGGCCCCCGGCAAACGAAATGGGTTTCAAACCCTTAAAAAGAATCGTTCAAGCACTTTCATGTTTTTGATAGGCCCATACGGAGTATGCAGCACCGTTGGAACCCACCCGGTCAAACGTAAAGAAGTTAGGAAAGTAAAAAGGTTTGCAACAAGGCTAGCCCCAGAGCTCAAGGGAATGTCGTACGGGGAAAAGGGTTAAAGGGGGAAATGGGATGACGAACGGAGGACAGAAGGTCAGGGGGGACATGATAACGAATACAAGTTGCGGGGAATAACAAGGTGGAAAAGGGATAGGATGTTCGAGAGGGGACAAGGAAAAAAGGGGTCAAAACTGGAAATGAAGACTCAGGAGTCACGGGGCGTTAGGAAGTATTTTTCAGTCAAATTGTCACAAGTGGAATAGCCTAGCAAGTAAAGTAGTAGAGGCAGGAACCAAACAAGTTTTAAAAAGAGGTATGAAAGCCCCGGAAGCAGAAAGAGAGGGCCCCAGTAGCGATCAGTGAAGAGGGGGGCCAGGAGCTGAGTACGCCCCCTGCAGCCAAAATTAGGGATACAATTAGGTGAGTACACACACCACAAGTCACCTACCTCACACACACCCCCCAAAACACACACCCCCAACACGAAAAACCCCCTACACACAAACACACATTACAAGTCACCCCCCCAACACAACACACACACACTGCAATGGATCAGAGATCTGACGGGAGGCAAAACGAGTCTGGTAGTAATGATGTTACGTGGGACGGGTGCGGGGGGCCCCACAGGGGTCGGCCCCGGACCAGTGCTTTTTTTTGGTATATTTAACGACATGACGGAAGGGTTGATCAGAAGTGTCCCTTTTGCAGATGATGTGAAGTTAAGGGAGAATTAAATTGATGGGGACCAGGCAGGATTTCAAAGAACCCGGACAGAGGAAACGGGGTCAGAAAATGGCTTCCCCGAATTTAATCCTGAAAAAGAAAAAGTCAGGAAAGATAGGGGGGGGCAAGAAGACCAAAAGACAAGATAGGCTAGGTGGCCAAGACGCAAACCCATCAAGGAGAAAGATCTTGGGGTGGTATAACACCGGATGTCTCCGGAAGAACATAAATCAGATAATGCTGCAGCTATGGGCGCCTGGAAAACCCTTTGAGAACGCTTCCGACCCCTTGAAGGAACATTCAAACTGTACCCCGTGTATGTCACCCCCAACTGGAGTTGCACCCTGTTTGGAACCCGCATTGAAAAGCCTTAAAGAAACTAGAGAAAGTACAAAGGTTTGAAAAAAGGTTAGTTTCCCGAGCTAAGGGGAATGTCCTAGAAAAAAGATTTTAAGGGGAAAACGGCCACGACAGGAGGACAGGAGGTCAGGGGAGACATGATAAAAAGAAAAAAAAATAGCGTGGAATAGACAAGGTGGACAAGGACAGGTTTTCCAGGGAGGGACACAGAAACAAGGGCCACAATTGGAAGTTGAAGACACAAAGAGTCAGAGAGAAGTAGAAGTATTTTAAATCATAGAGTTGTAAGGCAGTGGAAAAAAGCTAGAAAAGACGTAGTGGGGGCAGGAACCATACACAGTTTTAAGCGAGGTTGATAAAGCTCAGGGCGGGGGGAGAGAGGGTTATACAACCGGGGAAGAGGCGGGCAGGGAGGGGCTCACCCCCCGCAACCACAAATGGGAGTACACACACACACACAACACCCCACACCACACACACACACACAAACCAACACACACACACACCCCACCACCAACACACAAAAAAACATAGGGAAAAATTTGTTTTTGCTGGTCCATAAAATTCCCATTGGAAACATTTCATAGTACTACTGAGAGAGCATTGTACTATATCATGTGTATAGTACACACACACACACAAACCCCACCACCCACACACACACACACAACACACACACACACACACAACCACACCACACAACACACACACACCACACACACACAATCCAGACTCCACATACACCCCCCCCTCCCACCGACATCTCCCCTTCCCCCCATCCTCCCCTCCCTCTTTTTAAAACCCCCCCCCCCCACCTTTCCCATATTCCCCCCTTTAAAACCCCCCCCCACGCCACTCCCACAACCCAGTTCCTCCTATCCCCCCCTTCCCCCCTCCCCCTGACTACACCACTAACCTAACACACAGAATTTCATGGTTTCCCACTCTAACAATCAGGATAAAAAAAAAATGGGTTGCCAGAGAGCCAAAAAAACCAAGGGGCAGGAGGAGGAGCGCAAAAGGAAATTGGGAAGCAGAGCTCATAAAAGGGAACATGAATGGGAGAGAAACTAGAAGAACTTGCATGAGAATGGAAAAGGGATAGATATGGAAAGCAGGAAGGGAGGTCAAGTAAAGGCAGAGGCAGGGCAGAGTTTAAAAAGGAAAAGAAAAAAATTTAAACAGCCCAAAGAACAAAGAAAATTTTGGGATTTTACAAAAGAGACTGTACCTCAGTACAAATAAGGGGGGCTGTAGGGAAAAAAGGAGCAAAACTGCATGAAAGCTCTATCAGAGGAGACTGTAGTAAATGAAAGAGCTAAGCTATATGTGGAGGCCCTAAGAGACCACAGCAGAGCCCAGGGAAAGCCGAGAAGGGAAAGTGAGAGGCCGCTGAAGAAAGGAAAGCTGGAATGGAGGAAATCAAATTGAATGGGGATACACAGGGACATGCAGTGGGAGAATGAAAGGGTGAGGTCAGTCTTTGTGTATAGGCTCCAGGAAGTTGAAATGGAAACATATGAAGCAATAAAACGAGGGGGAAAAAAAGCAATTGAAAGCATCATGAAAGCAATAGGAGAAGACGGCATGACCCAGCTGGAAAATTTTCGGAGAATAGGGGGGTTTGTAAAAAAAAGAACCCGGCCAGTGAAAGTGGCCTTCAAGGCAGAATTGACTCAGAACAGGATCCTGCAGGAGAAAGTATGAGTAAGGGACATGCCGGCATACAGGAAGGTGTATCTCGACCGCGACAGAACACAAGAAGAAAGGCAGAAACTGAAAGAGATGGTACAAAGGCGAAAGAAGGAAAGAGAGGGGATGGAGAAGACAGACAGGAGATCCCAGACACAGGAAGAATATCAAATACAGCCTCCCTCACAACTTCCTATAGAAGCCTCCCAACCAGGTCAACCCCAGTGCAACCAAGCACTCTAAACCAAAACGCCCATGCCACATCCAATGCCCCCACCCACTGCATTACAAACTCCACCCCCAGAGCAACCACCCATAGTTCCTTATCAGGTCTCCCACTTCCCCAGCCCCAATACACCTCCCAGACCACAGTCTTAGAGAAGAAGTTGAAGGTGTGGTATACAAATGCAGATGGAATAACAAATAAGTATGAGGAGTGGCACGAAAGAATCAAGGAGACATCCCCAGACATAATAGCACTCACAGAAATGAAACTCACCAGAATAATAACAGATTCAATCTTTCCATCTGGATATCAAATCCTCAGGAAAGACAGAGGGAGGAGAGGGGGAGGAGGAGTTGCACTGCTCATATAAAACCAGTGGGGTTTTGAGAAAATGGAAGGAATGGATGGCACCGGCGAAAGGGACTACTTAGTAGGAACAATCCAGTCTGAGGGACATAATATGAAAATTGCAGTAATGTACAACCCACCACAGAACTGCAGGAGGCCAAGAAAAGAATACGATGAGAGCAACAGAGCAATGGTCGACACACTAGTCGAGGTGGCCAGGAGAGCACACATGGGGAGCAAAGTTACTAGTTATGGGTGATTTCAATCACAAGGAGATTGACTGGGAAAACCTGGAGCCCCATGGGGGCCCCGAAACATGGAGAGCCAAGATGATGGATGTGGTACTGGAAAACCTCGTGCATCAACATGTTAGAGACACTACCAGAGAGAGAGGTGAGGATGAACCAGCAAGAATGGACCTTGTATTCACCTTGAGTAGTTCGGACATTGAGGATATCATATATGAAAGGCCCCTGGGAGCTAGTGATCATGTGGTTCTGTGCTTCGACTACATAGTTGAGCTTCAAGTGGAGAGAGTAGCAGGAATAGGGTGGGAAAAACCAAACTACAAAAGGGGGAACTACTCAGGCATGAGGAACTTCCTTCAAGACATTCAGTGGGAGAGGGAACTGACAGGAAAACCAGTACAAGAAATGATGGACTATGTAGCAACAAAATGCAAGGAGGCAGAGGAGAGGTTTGTTCCCATGGGAAACAGAAATAATGGGAAGAACAGAACGAGTCCTTGGTTCACCCAAAGGTGTAGGGAGGCAAAAACTAGGTGTACTAGAAAATTGAAAAGGTACAGAAGACAGAGAACTCAGGAAAATAAAGAGATTAGCCGAAGAGCCAGAAACGAATATGCACATATAAGAAGGGAGGTTCAGCGACAATATGAAAATGACATAGCATCGAAAGTCAAGACTGACCCGAAGCTGTTGCACAGCCACATCAGGAGGAAAACAACAGTCAAGGACCAGGTAATCAGACTGAGGAAAGGTGATGGGGAATTCACAAGAAACGACCGAGAGGTATGTCAGGAGGTCAACACGAGATTTAAAGAAGTATTTACAGTGGAAACCAGTAGGACTCCAGGAAATCAGAACAGGGGGGTACACCAGCAAGTGCTGGATGAGGTACATATAACCAAGGAGGAGGTGAAGAAGCTGCTATGCGAACTTGACACCTCAAAGGTGGTGGGACCAGACAACATCTCTCCGTGGGTCTTTAAAGAGGGAGCAGAGATATTGTGTGTGCCATTAACAAAGATCTTCAACACATCATTTGAAATTGGGCAACTCCCTGAGGTATGGAAGATGGAAATGTAGCCCCAATTTTTTTAAAAAGGGCGACAGACATGAGGCACTAAACTACAGACCTGTATCACTAACGTGTATAGTATGCCAGGTCTTGGAGAAGATTATCAGGAGGAGAGTGGTGGAGCACCTGGAAAGAAACAAGTGTATAATTGACAACGAACACGGTTTCAGGGAAGGAAAATCCTGTGTCACAAACCTACTAGAGTTTTATGACAAGGTGACAGAAGTAAGACAAGAGGGGAGAGGGTGGATCGACTGCATTTTTTTGGACTGCAAGAAGGCCTTCGACACAGTTCCTCACAAGAGGTTAGTGCAAAGCTAGAGGATCAGGCACACATAACAGGAAAGGCACTGCAATGGATCAGAGATACCTGACAGGGAGGCAACAACGAGTCACGGTACATGACGAGGTGTCAGAGGGGCGCCTGTGACAAGCGGGGTTTCCACAGGGGTCAGTCCTAGGACCTTTTGCTGTTCTTGGTATATGTGAACGAATAATGGAAGGGATAGACTCAAAAAGTGTCCTTTTTTGCGATGATGTGAAGTTAATGAGAAGAATCAAATCGGATGAGGATCAGGCAGGACTACAAAGTGACTGGACAGGCTACAAGCTGGCCCAGCAACTGGCTCCTTGAGTTTTAACCCTGCCAAATGCAAAGTCATGAAGATTGGGGAAGGGCAAAAAAAACCGCAGACACAATTAGTTTAGATGCCAAAGACTGCAAACCTCACTCAAGGAAAAGATTGGGGGTGAGTATAACACCAAAGCTATCTCCTGAGGCGCACTTCAGATAAAATGCTGCAGGATACGGGCGCCTGGCAAAAACCCACGGATAGCGTTCCCATACCTCAGTAAGGATTCGTTCAAGACTCGTATACATTTACGTCAGGCCCCTACTGGAGTATGCAGCACCCGTTTGGAATCCACCTAGTCAAGCACGTCAAAATTAGAGAAAAATGCAAAAGGTTTGCAACAAGACTAGTCCCAGAGTTTCGGGGATTGTCCTACGAAGAAAGGTTGAGGGAATCGGCCTGACGACACTGGAGGACAGGGGGGTCAGGGGAGACATTTATAACGACATATAAAATACTGCGCGGGAAAAGACAAGGGGGACAAAGACGGGATGTTCCAGAGAAGGGACACAGACACAAGAGGTCACAATTGGAAGTTGAAGACTCAGATGAATCAAAGGGATGTTAGGAAGTATTTCTTCAGTCATAGAGTAGTCAGGCCGTGGAATAGCCTAGAAAGTGACGTAGTGGAGGCGGGAACCATACATAGTTTTAAGACGAGGTATGATAAAGCTCATGGGGCAGGGAGAGAGAGGACCTAGTAGCAATCAGCGAAGAGGCGGGGCCAGGAGCTATGACTCGACCCCTGCAACCACAAATAGGTGAGTACACGTTCACTTCCAGGAGGTGAGACGGCAAGTTTGCTTCCTTATTATTTATTAATATGTTTATACTACACTAATCTTACTGACTGTTACTCTGGCTTGCACCTTAATGTTCTTTGTGGCGCCCTCAGGCCTACCTCAGGGATTTACCTCCAGGTATTATACTCTGTGTGTTTTCCTACCAAAGTTCTTGGAATCTTCTTTCTTTCTAGCATTTTCCCTTTAACTTTATATATATATATGTGTGTGTGTGTGTGTGTGTGTGTGTGTGTGTGTGTGTGTGTGTGTGTGTGTGTGTGTGGTGTGTGTTTGTGTGTGTGCATGGAATATATTTTTGCATTTTGATGAGTACCGGTAATGGGGAATTTACATGCATATAGAATTACAAAATATGTATAATATCCCTAATTTAAGTTGAGGCGCTCTTGGATCTCTTCAGGAGCTGGTCGAGTACCCAAGATCCAGCAGGTGTTCCCTCTCTGGATGGCCACACTGATGCGCTGGAAGAGATAGGTGGCAACCTTCGGATATTCGGTGGTTTCAAGGAGCCTGGAGCTCATCTTCTTGAGGAAACTCGCGACCTGTTTTCCCTAGGAGACAAGGATCTCTGATCCTATAGGCACAAAGTGGTACTTGTGGATCAGATCCCTGTACTTGTTGAGCCTATGATCTTCCCTGTGATCAGCAGTGCCGCCTGGCTGACCAGTGCTGAAAGAGATGTATGTGTCGGCCAGGATAGATACACAAGCACAGTCTCACACCAGTAGTCTTTCATTCTTCCAAGTGTATAAAGCGATCCTTACGTGGCTTGTTGAGTGCTTGGTAGTAATGATAGAGGTTCTCTGGGTTGGGCACAAGTTTGTTGTGAGACTTCTCTTGACGATCTTGTTCACTTTATTGTGTCTAACGTGCCAACTTTTGTAACTTGAACAGTTCAGAACATATAGACTGAAGGTCTACCGGTCAGTCGCAGAGATGGGAACTGTTAGGAGAAAGGTAAGACACATATGCAACAGTTAGGTATCTTTATTTCGAAACGTTTCGCCTACACAGTAGGCTTCTTCAGTCGAGTACAGAAAAGTTGATAGAAGCAGAAGATACTTGAAGACGATGTAATCGGTATTTTATACCATTTTAATGTTCACTCTGTCAGACACTGCAACACAAGGGTATCTTGGTACAGACCTAAAATCAATTTTGTCAACTTCTACTAGTGAGAATGGCTGGATTTGAGACGGACCTGACCTTCCAACGACTACATTCTTACGTCTACTAGTGGCCTACATATCACCTCCTGGCGTTATATAAGGCTCCATCTTGTCACTTCAACTCCATATTGTTTTAGACTATGGAACAACACTCTTCTCCAGACTGAGGGACTGACCACCTCAAAACTTCAAGGGTGATGGACTGATTACATCGTCTTCAAGTATCTTCTGCTTCTATCAACTTTTCTGTACTCGACTGAAGAAGCCTACTGTGTAGGCGAAACGTTTCCAAATAAAGATACCTAACTGTTGCATATGTGTCTTACCTACAACCTGTCGGTATTTTATACCATTTTAATGTTAGGAGAAAGTTCCCCGAGTGGTAAGCATTCACTGCTAAAATGGGGGGTTCTCTCATTAGCAGAATTTGCACCTGCTAGCACAGCTGCAGGAGCTTTTTCCATGATGAATCTGTCCGACTAGATTGTTATTAGCTGAAGTTTCAGATGCTTGTTTAATAGAGGTTATTGATAATGGTGCCTCACCTTGCTGTTAATTTCGTTTAAACTTTCCTCTAGTAGCTGTGTTGCGAACACTGGCAACTGGTCATTAGTAGCAGTGTTGCGAGCACTGGTAACTGGTCACTAGTAGCAGTGTTGCGAGCACTGGCAACTGGCCACTAAAAGCAGTGTTGTGAACACTGGCAACTTCCCACTAGCAGCAGTGTTGCGAGCACTGGCAACTTCCACTAGCAGCAGTGTTGCGAGCACTGGCAACTTTCCACTAGCAGCAGTGTTGCGAGCACTGGCAACTTCCCACTAGCAGCAGTGTTGCGAGCACTGGCAACTTCCACTAGCAGCAGTGTTGCGAGCACTGGCAACTTCCCACTAGCAGCAGTGTTGCGAGCACTGGCAACTTCCCACTAGCAGCATTTGTTGCGAGCACTGGCAACTTCCACTAGCAGCAGTGTTGCGAGCACTGGCAACTTCCACTAGCAGCAGTGTTGCGAGCACTGGCAACTTCCCACTAGCAGCAGTGTTGCGAGCACTGGCAACTTCCCACTAGCAGCAGTGTTGCGAGCACTGGCAACTTCCCACTAGCAGCAGTGTTGCGAGCACTGGCAACTTCCCACTAGCAGCAGTGTTGCGAGCACTGGCAACTTCCCACTAGCAGCAGTGTTGCGAGCACTGGCAACTTGAAAGCCTTTAATAAATAACAATTAAGGCGTAAAAATGCTGTGTTTTGTCTGGAGTTTTTGTGAATATTTTTATCTTAAAAGTTTCTATAAATTTATTACATTTGTTAGGAAAGAATTCGTAAATCAGGAGGCTAAAATAAGATTTAAATTATGCGTTAAAAAGAGGTGAAGGATTTCTGTTGAGTCTCCAAGGATTTTCACCAAGACGGAGAAGGATTTTTTTTAAAAGTCTGAGAAGGATTTTTTTTACCTAGACTGAGAAGGATTACTTAACAGGATTGAGAAGGATTTCTTAGCAAGAATGAGAAGGATTTCTTAGCAAGACTGAGAAGGATTTTTACCAAGACTAAGAAGGATTTATACCATAATTGAGAAAGATTTCTACCAAGTCTGAGAAGATTCCTACTAAGACTGTGCAGGACTCCTACGAAGGCTATGCAAGACTCCTGCCAAGACTGTGCAGGACTTTGAAGATTGTACAGTTTTTTCTACGAGGACTGTGAGGAGGCATGAACCGGGCCGCGGGGGCGTTGACCCCCGGAACACCCTTCAGGTAGGTAGGTAGATAGGCAAGTAGCTCCAACACCTTGGATCAAGAGCCCTTCACTATCATCAAGGAAGGCTCCTTTTTTCCCCTTTGGAAGGACCTCAAAATGATTAATAGGAATTTTTATCCAGAATCTGCAAATAATAGACGACAGTGAAATTGTTAATAAAAGCAAATAAGATTTTGATTTTAAATAAAATTGCGGGACTTGGAACCGAATAAATTGATTTTAACCCGAAATGATTTTCTTTTTTTTTTTTGCATTTTTTTGGGTGCGGCGTCACACTCGTCTCGGATTTGTATATATATAAAATAATTCAGACAGTATTTTGGGATTTTTGTAAAGAAATCAAAATGATTTCGAAGTAAAGATAATGGAATTATATCCACGGAAGTTGTGGGGTGTCGTTGTTGTGGTGGGAGTCGTTGTTGTTGTGGTGGGGTCGTTGTTGTGGTGGTGGGGTCGTTGTTGTGGTGGTGGTGGTGGGGTCGTTGTTGTGGTGGTGGTGGTGGGAGTCGTTGTTGTTGTGGTGGGGGCGTTGTTGTGGTGGTGGGGTCGTAGTTGTTGTTGTGGTGGTGGGGGTCGTTGTTGTGGTGGGAGTCGTTGTTGTGGTGGGAGTCGTTGTTGTGGTGGGAGTCGTTGTTTTTGGTGGGAGTCGTTGTTGTTGTGGTGGGGTCGTTGTTGTGGTGGGAGTCGTTGTTGTGGTGGGAGTCGTTTGTTGTGGTGGGAGTCGTTGTTGTGGTGGGAGTCGTTGTTGTGGTGGGAGTCGTTGTTGTTGTGGTGGGGGTCGTTGTTGTGGTGGTGGTGGTGGGGTCGTTGTTGTTGTTTTTGGTGGTGGGGTAGTTGTTGTTGTGGTGGTGGTGGGGTCGTTGTTGTGGTGGTGGTGGGGTCGTAGTTGTGGTGGTGGTGGGGGCGTTGTTGTGTGGTGGTGGTGGTGGGGTCGTTGTTGTTGTTGTTGTGGTGGTGGGGTCGTTGTTGTTTGTGGTGGTGGTGGGGTCGTAGTTGTGGTGGTGGTGGTGGGGTCGTTGTTGTGGTGGTGGTGTGGTGGGGTCGCTGTTGTGGTGGTGAGTGTTGTTGTTTTGTGGTGGTGGGGCGTTTTTTGTTGTTGGGGGGTGGGGGTTCGTTTTTTGTTGGGGGTTTGGGGGTGGT
>NW_026466827.1:0-13830 GCF_026875155.1 Cherax quadricarinatus
TTAATATACACTTTTTCATTAACCATCTACGTTTTTTTTCAAAAAAAAAAAAAATAAACACGATACATAACATATAAAGATGATAAATACACCCCACAGTAGAATAAATAAACATAAATACGAGATGTGGTAGCCAGGTTTTGTACGAGTGACGGCAAGAATAACATTTTCTCTAGTAAAACATCAGAGAAAATGTGTTTACTGGGGGTAACTGTAGAAAATTATTCCTTTGTATGTAAGTTTATTCAGGTATAACACAAATACAGTTACATACATTATCATACATAACAGCATATGTGTAGAGAATCTAGGATAACGAAAAAAGTCAGACAGTGACTTATTTCCATTGCCTTCACTCAAAGCGTCATTTCTTCTAAAAATGGTGTTTACATGAGAATGGAGTATTCTTTATTTATTCTAATGTATCATGTAGAGACAACTTGTACACAATGTAACTTATACACAAACTAGACGTGTACACTTTGTTTGTTTACAAAACTTACATTCGCCTGGTTTTGTTAACATAACTCTGCACCTGTCCTTACTCATGTACTCATTCTCTCTCTTTCTTTCTCTCATTTATTCGTTTTATCTCGTTTACTCACCTCTGACCCTACATTAAGACTACAAATATTTTAAGTAATGAGTGAACTGTATATGCATTTTTATTGCTCTGGGATGCTTAATACCCGTAAACGGTCCAAACGTCTATATATGTTCTCTACCGTAGTGCCCCAACTTTTTGAGAAAAAAAAAAAAAACTTTTTTAATAGGAAAAAAAGAGGATATGGTACCCAGGCATCCCAATTATTTTAATACGGCACACAGTGAGTGCACACACCCATTCTCTCATGTCTAGGCGACTCAGGCTTATCGTGGCAATGTTAAATGTATGACAAATAAAACGTATATATACGTTTGGGGCAATAGCGGTGAAGACGTATGTATATGTTTGGACCGTTTACGGGTTAAATGTTATAGAATATTATATGTGGGTGGGGTGGCCTCGTATGGTAGTCCGGCTGACTACCATACATACCACACTTGATTTCTTACAATAAATACTACTTGTCTCCACCATAGATTAAGACTACAAATATTTTAAGGTAAGTAATGAGTGTACTATATGTGTATTTTACTATTTTATTGTTTTTTAATACCTAGTTCTATTGCTAACTTAATATATGTTAGTGTTAATTTGTTATCTAGTATTTATATGCATTTACAAGTGGAAAAAAGGGGTGTTCCACTTTACAGCGGTAGCCTGGACCTAACCTGCCGTTTAAGTGGGGCCCTACTGTATCAATAAACATGGGTTTCCATTAAAAAACAGTAAAGATCTTGAGTTAACCTAACTTAACAAATTACAGGGAATTTGGGGCAGTTTATTTACTAGTTCTATGGTGATTGTGTCTAATTTTACTTTTGTGTGGACTTGTATTTGATTTGTTCTTTGTTTATTTCCTCTGATGACAGTTCCTTTACATACATAGTGGAAGATTATTGTCTTCATTGTTGTGGCAAAGCTGGGGAGTGGACTTTAGTTCTTGGGATGGCCATGACATATGGAAGCTAAAACTAAGTGCTGCCCTGTGAGTGCCATGCATGCTGACCTGTAACTCCTTGTTTCTGCTAATAATATGGTAGAATTACTGACAGAATGTTAGGTAAAAGGAACACAAATGCAACTAATGTGATAGTTTATCGTGACAATGTTTTGTTCTGGAGGAGCTATATCAAGCTGTGGTAATGGCTTGACAAACTCCTGGAGAGTGAAATGTATCCACAATTAAATGTCAGTTGCATATTTGTCCTTTTTTACCTAACACCTTGCTTCTGCTTGCCTGGAAGTTGAGCCTGCCCATGAGCTGTGTTCCTTGGGTAGACAATATGCTGCTTTAATGGGAATAGAGATCAAGCTGAAGGTTCATTACTGACTCTGTCCAACACACACATCACTTTCACATGAATTCCTTGCTGAAAGTCACACCCTTGATGCAACTGTACTCTGACTTTTTAACCAAAACTAGTCTGTCACACCAACTTTGATTTATATTTGAACATGCACTAACCCCCAGTCTCCACCCACTTACCTTTTTCATACCCCTACCTCTCTTTCTCAACCTTCGTGAATTTTTACTTTTGCACGTGTATGACCTTTATGGGTTTTCTGTTTGATTTTAATAATTTTGTGAAGCCCTACCTGCAGTCACACTGACTTTTTTGACTGAAACTGACTTATTATGCCAGCTTTAGCTTTCCTTATCAGCTTGTTAGTTCATCCATGTAGCTCTCATTAGCCTTGTAGTGCTTCATCACCCTCTATAGATTTGGTGCATTCAGTAAACAAAAATAAAAAAAAATAATAATGTCCTTTGTTCTTCTGCACTTAAAAACAAAAAAGTGATTGTGTCAGCAAATTGCTATCATTTAATGGCATTGGGTTCCTAAAATATTAAGATATCCTATCCATCTGCCTTTATTACTGGAGATAATACTGGTATCTATATGGCACGCTTTTATACTTCTGTTTTTTATTTTTTAACAAGTCGGAGCGGCCATCTTCCCCACCGACAAACGTTGACACAGAAAGAAAGAAAAAATCCCCCCCAAAAAAATACCATTCATCATTCAACACTTTCACCTCACTCATACATAATCAGGTCTTTTGCAGAGGCCTCAGATACACAGTTAAGAGTCACCAAACTGTCAATATCCGCAGACCCCTACTTTAAAGTGCAGGCATTGTACTTTCCCATTTCCCAGGACTCAAGTCCTGGCTTTAAATTCTTCTGAATTTATATGTGCTAATTACTTTTTCTTTGTTGAATCTTTATGTACAGTAGAGGCCCCCACTTATACAGCAGGTAAGTTCCAGGCTACTGCCAGAAAGCAGAACATCATTTTTTCCACCTTATAAATGCCAGATAACAAGTTTACCTTAACATATATTAAGTTGCAAGAGAACTAGGCATTAAAAACAATAAAAAGTAAAATATACACCAGTCAAAACCCATTACTTACCTTAAAATATTTGTTTAGGTGGACCTCCTGTTTTTGACCAGCGTGGGAAATTGTATCAATTTGAGAGTTTGAGGCGACTTATTTTTTTGGCGAAATTTTTCCCCTGGATATCATACATCCGCTCGGAAATCGTCAGTATCAGAAGCATGCTCCTGGGCCAATCATACATTCGTGACTCACATCTTGTGTACATTAAATGTCTTATTTTAGGTTTATATAGACGTTTTCATTAATCCATCTATGATATTTTCTTCAAAATTATATAAGAAGCACATTACATAGCATATAACCATGCTTTGTTACTCGTTCATAATAATGCCCCCTCTATCTTAATGCCATAGCTATAATCTAATATGTAATCATAATCTCTCTTGGTCATATAAATTGTCTTATTTTAGGTTAATATAGACATTTTCATTCATCGCATCTATGATATTTTTCTTCAAAATTATATAAAAATCACGTTACATAGCATGTTTATATGCTATCGAGGGGTGAGTCATGGAGGGAAAAAATTACATTTTCTCTCATCCAGCGTTAGGATAAAGCTGTATGAATCTGCGTCTGGCCCAGTCACTCTCCCACTCTGCTTTTGTTTTACAATTACAGGCATGAATTATTCATTACTTCTCCTTTGTTTATGAAGGCATCTAAAGATAGCTTGTTTAGAACAATTAAATCAGTGAACATGTTATGTCGATAGTAATATTAATGCTGTGGGCCACAATGTGATGTGTAGCCAGTAGGTAAAGCCAAGCAGACTACATCCACCTGGACTACAAATAAATACTACTAACCCTCTCGCCCTACATTAAGACTACAATATTTTTAAGGTACGTAATGAATGTACTGTGTATGTATTTTATTTTTTGTTTTTTAATCCGATTTTTATTACTAAACTAATATAAGTTTAGTGTAAATTGACAGCCCTACCCGTTGTGGAATCTATTGGAGCTTTGTCAAGCGCCTAACGGCTTGGACAAAGCTCCTGGAGAGTGGCGAACGTTGCCACAATAAAATGTCACATAAGTTGCACGTTGTGTCCTTTCACTTTACATATTGTTGGTAATTCTAACAACATTAATACAAATGAGACCAGAAATCTGCAAATACACTAAAAAAACACACACGAAAAAATGCTGCAAAGTCACTGTTTTAATAAAAAATTACGGTTTCAGTTCTTTTCTCTCAATATGCACTGTGGTGCCTGCAGGATTTGTTTTATGTGGTGCCCACACAATACCACATATATGTATTCTCTCATATCTAGGCCCAAATTTACTGCTCACGGCTTATCAAGTGAGCTGAGCCTCATGGCGTAGATCTACATTTGACCCTCAACTCAAAAGCCCGTAAATTTACTGCATGGACCCTGAATGGTTAATGATTTTAATGTTACCTGCATCAGCACAGTGTGTAAGTATATTTATGTACAGTCACATAAGCCATAATTATCAAGTACATATAAAATATGCAATAACTTTAAAAAAACATGAAATACTTGGAAAGTTTTCCAGACATAATATATGTGCTTCCAGAGAATATAAACAAACCGGGTGGACACACCATATTTGAAAGACCCTCGCCAATAACAAAGTTTGGGTCATATTTTGAAAGTGCCATATTAGCATAATGCCGTAAGGCAAAACACCGTAGTGGGGCTCTACTGTATGCTTTTTACTGTTTTTTTTTATGAATCTTTTTCAAGATGAATTATGTAATGCTTTTTCACTGTTGATTTTATGTATACTTTTCACTGTTTTAAGATTATAGAATAAGAATTTTATTTTGATCAAATTGACATGGTTGCACAGAGGATATAAATAGTTTGGTGTACATGCCAAAAGCCCCCTTAAAGATTAACTTAGTAAGGCAATAATACATAGTTCATATGGTTATTAGGGAGTTACAGTGAGTAACAGAAAATCTGAATATTCTATTATTTAATGGCTACATGGTTTTTATTTGGTCTTATTGGTTGAATTTAACCCTTCCCAGGGTCAAAGGCAAAATCTGAAGGGGTGACATAGTGTCCAAAAATTTGAAAAAAAAAAAAAAAATTTCTTACAGAATTAAAATTAATATTTTTGTGAAAGGTAATAATAACAAAAAACAAAATCTCTGATCAGTACTTACCGAGATACAGAGTCGAGAAGTTACCCAAAATGACCGGGTGGCGGCAACATCAGCACGATTTTCACAAACATCGCATTCTTTATTTATGTTTTTTATACATTTTCTAATTTTTTTTCTTTTTTTCCTAATAACATTTATGTGGCTTGTGAACCAATAATGTATATATATATTGGAGTGTGAGCAGGGTAATATTTAGTGAAGAGATTTCAGGGAAACCAGTTATTTTTTTATATAGTCGACTTGAGTCTGGAAATGGAAAGTATAAACAATCCTGCACTTTAAAAGAGGGGTTTGTGAGATATTAGCAGTTTGGAGGGAATATGTTGTGTATCTTATACATATATGCTTCTAAAACTGTTGTGTTTCTGAGCAACCTCAGCAAAAACAGTGATTATTGTGAGTATGGTGAAAAGTGTTGAATGATGAAAGTATTTCTTATTGGGATTTTTCCTTTCTTTATGGGTCACCTGCCTCGTTGGAGACGGCGTCTTGTTAAAAAAAAAAAAAAAATATACACTCTGTATTGAACACAATAACCACACTAAAGTTATATTATAAGAATGTTTACCACTTTTGTTTATTACAATAAACATGCATAAATATCATGTATAACAACAAAGTTCTATTATATATTTACATACGTACAGTCACTGGACATGTTTTAAACTGCTGGGGCTTGGTGGAACTCTTGAAACAAGGAATCATGCACAGAGATACCTTCATTCCTCACTACAAACCGAGTGTCTTTTGAGGTCTTGTTGCCGTCGATTTGTTTTTGTGCACAAACAACACATCTGAGCAAATTTCTTCATAGTTGCAGGAAGCTGTATCATGAAGTGAACACCTTTCCCTTCCTCGACACTCTTGGTACTTCCTGAGGAGTTTCGAGGACAGTTTTGTATAGTAGGTGGTTGTTCCCTGTACTTCCATTATGAGTTTTCTGACAACAGACAAAACAAAATCACCATACTGTGGTCTGTGCCAGTCTCATTTGGTACATAAATTATTTTTTTTAAATAAAAAAATGCCAAAATTGGAGCATTGAAAAGTCCCATGAGATGGAAGAAACGTTTCATGTACCACTTGTAACTCTTACGAACACAATCAAACAAAGCCAATCTGCCATGACACATTTGTCAACCCAAGTGCATGTTTTTGTGTATAATCAATCACTGTCACTTGTTTTCGAATATGTTCATTAGTCACTATCAGCTTTGCCCATGTCCTTATTTCATTACGGTGAATGTGACATCTCGTTTGTCATGCCACTTGTAAATGCCATGATGTCCATTGGCATTAAACCCCTGCAACCTCACCACTACTACACGAGTGCCTGTGTTGAACCTGGGCATGTGTTACGATTAGAACGCAACTTCCACACACATCTGTCATGTTCACATCGCAAGAAATCACGAGTAAAGGGCTTGTGTACCAAGTTATCCCAAGTATATAATTATGCCCCTTAACCAAGATAAGGTGCCATCATGCTTCTCACTACGTCACCTGAGGATACCCAATAACATCCTGGTAGCTTTCAATGTCTTTACTTCCCATGTGTACAATAATATCCAATACCAGGCCACTGTCACTCACAGAGTACAAGCAATTTTATACCAAAGCATTTCTCTTCTCTGTACATACGGCTTGAATGACAGCTACCTTTGAACAAAATTAAAGTCACACAATTACAAGATTTCTTGAATGGATAAAAGTACAATGTTGAGCTTTTCTTTTTCAGATACATAAAATTTTTCTGATCTTGAATAACCAGTCACTTCGTCAGGCCTGGTTTTGTCCGAGAAGTAGCAACATACGAACAGTAATATAAACCTGTTCACTGGGATGATTTTCACTGAAGGTCTGGTACAAATTAGCCGTTCTGTGGACCAGTATGATTTTATGTTATCTTATAGACATGAGGCATAAGCATTGTTGTTGCAAAAAGCACAAACATTTCTGCAACAGTTGTCTCTTTTCCACCTTGTAAAGTCTTGACTGTGGTAATATGATCGTATTTGCGCATGGTGAACTCAAATACTAGTTTACTTTCCCTGACAACAGTTTTTCATCAAAGGGCATGGTCAAAGAATTCCAGTTCATTTGCAGTGTTTACCAAGGGGACAAGTAGTAGCACTGATTCCACTTTGAGAGTCATCAACTGTGGGGGCCTTGGGAAAAAATACCTTCCTCCCTGTTCCCCTCCCAAGTTTTCTTCCCTCTTCATGCCACCTCCCAGGTTTCTGCCTCTTCTGTCCCCTTCATGCTTTCCTCCAATTCCCTCCACCCTTTTTGCCCCCCCTACCTTGGTAGAGTCCAATACAGTTCCAATCTTTACTCATCTCCCCTACCATTTCCAATATTGTCTCCCATACGACGTCTCTTGAATTCTGAAACTTTGAAGCAATCCTCTTAATAATTGCAAGACACAAACCCATCATGTACCACTGATCCCACCCTCCACTCCTTCTCTTCTTCCTCTGCTCCATCTGCGCAACTCCTTTCTTCACAGCGCACCATTCCTTCACTGCTTGAACGTTTTCCACTTGCCTTCCGCATGTGGAGACTTTCTAAACCCCACAATCCGTAGAACCCTTACATGCATTTCAGGATCTTTATCATTGCCAATCATGGCATATTTACAGTGGAATATACGCGGCCTCATGGGATTATCGGGTGAGCTTCAGGTGTTTACTCTCCCAGTTTTCCCCCTGTTGTGTTTTTGCTTACAGGAACCAAAATTACACTCTGCAGTTATCTCTCCCATCTCAGGCTAATAATTTGTTGTATTCTTCAAATCCTTTTCCTGATGGGACCTTTAATGAAGTGCCCTTCTTCTACGCACTGATATTCCATTCCAGATTCACATCAGAAGCTATTTGTCGTACTTTGCTGCATTACACAGCAGCCCGTATCCCACTGCAATAGTGGTAATAGCTCTGTTCTTTATATCTCTCATCCTTCTCGGCTATCTATTCCGGCTATTGCCTTTCTTGTTTCGTCTTAACGCCACCGATTCTGTTACTTGGTGATTTTAATGCCACCATTTCCTCTGGGGGGGTCTCCACATGTGATCCGTGGCATCAGTTAGAGGCTTTTCCTTGCACCCACCCCCCTCCAAGTTTTAACCCTTTCAGGGTCCAAGGCCCAAATCTGGAGTCACGCACCAGGCCAAGAATTTTCAAAAAAAAAAATTTGTTATTTTTCATATGAAATCGTAGAGAATCTTTTTGTGAAGGTAATAAAAACAAAAAGTACGAAATTTGGTGGAAAATGACGAAATTTGCTCTCGCGAATTTTGATGTGTCAGCGATATTTTACGAATCGGGCGATGTTGCCGGGACTTTTGAACTCGCCAATTTAAGGCCAATTACATTATTCCATCAACAAATTCTAGGCAGCTTTCACTAGTATTACTTCCATTCTATCGATTGAGCATAAGAAATAATCGCCAAGTCAACTAGTTTTCAGACTTACAAAATAAAGTGATCGGAAATTGTTAATTTGGCAATTCAAAATATACCAATTTCAAAATAGGGTCCAGAATGAACAATGTAGGCATTCCTGGCACTAAACGAACATTTGCCTCTGTTCATTAGTTATGTTTTGAGCTTTACAAAGAAATCCATTTTGATTTTTTATTCACAAAGAATTTATTCACACAAAATAGAAGATTTTACTGTTATGCATTACTGTAATAATTGTATAAATATCATCACCATTTTTTGAAGTGTATATTAGACCCACCAGCGGACGTGTATTAGACGTATGAGGTCGTTTGTTTACGTCTTGATATCGCAAAAATTTAACATTTCTGCTACTTTGAGCTCTGTTTCAAGCCATTTCCATGCTAAAACCATCAAAAATCATCTCGTATTTCTGTAATATGTCTTCCATTCTATCAAATGAAGACCAAGAAATCGCAATACAACTATAAAATAACATACGAAAAAACACTGTATATTGCAGTTTTATCGTAAAATCCATGATTTCATTTTTTTTTTCTCTCATTATACACAGTGTGCTGCTGGATCTGTTTATGTGGTGCACACTACCACATGATGTATGTCTCATATCTAGGCCCAAAATGTACCACTCAGCATTTTATCAGAGTGAGCTAGCTCATGGCGTAGATCTAACGGTTTGGACCCTGAACGTAAAGCCGTAGATCTACTGGGACGGACACCTGAAAGGTTAAATACAGTACTCACACCCATTTTGATCCACGGACTCACACTCTCCTTGCAATCGATCTCTCAGTCTGCTTCTTCTCCGCCGCAATAGACTCAACTTGGTCTGTTCTCGATCTCCCGATCTTAACATAACCAGCGATCATTTCCAATCATTCTTACTTCCCCTTCATATTCACTCACCTCTTCGCATCCCTACGCTGGTAATTTGATCAGGCAAGTGGAACCTTTACTCACACTAACTGTTTTTTTAGAAGTTCCTTTCTTCGTCCTCCCTCGATGAGCTTTTCACCTCTCTCAACCTCTGTTTTAACCGCAGCTTCTCATTCTATACCCCCAAACTTCGGGCAGGCATTCTCAGAAATGCCGTGCCTTGGTGTCTCCCTGCTTGTGCTCGTGCAGTACGTTTGTAAACGCCTGCATGGGGCAGGTACCGGGTACATAGAACCACAGAGAGACTTCTTGATTTTAAGCAGAAGCGTGCAATCGATCGGCCGGTCATCCGAGACGCTAAACGCACTTGCTGGCGAATAATGTCTCCACCACACCTCTCTTCCTCTATAGTGCAGTCTGAAAAAAGTACGAAAACTGAGTGGTAAATATTCTCCTGACCCGGCTCCTGTTCTGCGGGTTGCCGTGTTGATATAGCTACCCCTAGATGTTGCCAATGAAATTGGCAATCATCTGGCCGTATTTCTCAGGAACTTCCATCTATGCCCCTCACTTTCTTTCCTCAAAGTCTGCCAGAGAGTTACACCCTTGGACTTTTCTTCTCTCAGAGAAGAACAGTATAATGTGCCTTTTACACTGTCAAGAACTGGAAGGCAACACTCTCAGCTTGCCGGATCATAGCGGCACTGGGCCCGACGACATTCATATCGTATGCTACAACATTTACATCAGTCATCCCTTGCATGTCCTATTTACAACCTTTACAATCTCATTTGGTCACAATGAGTTTCTTCCACACTGTGGAAATCAGCCATTGTTCTCCCTTTCTGCAAACCAGCACCTACGGGACATGAAACCTCCCACTATCGTCCCATTGCTCATACCATGCAGTTTGCAAAGTGATGGTAAGGCCAGTAAATAGACGTTTATGTGTATTTAGATACACACAACATCTCTCCACTCGTCAATATGGGCTTTCGTAAGGGAGACGTTCTACCATAACCCCTTACTACGCTAGGAATACGTATGAGTCGTATGCCTATGCTAATAACCCTCAGTTAATTGCCGATATTTTTTGACCTGAGAAGGCAAATACACAACTTGGAGTTATAAATTTTAGCCCAAGCCCACTCCTTAGGCCTTCGAGGCAATCTACCATCCTTCCTTAAGAACTTTTTACTGACAGCAGTTCCGTGTTCAGGTTAATAATGTGCTCCTCCCCGGAACTTTATCCAAGCTGAAGGTGTCCCCCCAGATGTGTTCGAGCACAAACACTTTTTTTATTTCTCCTTGCTATTAATGATTTGGCCTCTATCATTCCATCAAATATTTGGTCATCACTCATATGTTGATGACTTCGCTATTGCCTGTGCAGGCCTGACTGTCAACCTCATAACAGTTTCCTCTCGCAGAATACAGTCCGAACCGTGTTTCCAATTGAGCCACCACAACGTGGATTAAACCCTTTGAGGGTCGACAGCCTCTCCGAAACTCTTCTCAGGGTCGGCCAAATTCAAAAAAAAAAAAAAATTATTTTTTCTTATGAAAAAATAAGTTTTTTTTCCTAAACATTATAAGGATAATCAAAAAAAATTAACCATCAAGTACTGTACGGAGATATGGATGCATGAAGTTTGGGGGCAGAAAATGAGCCGAGTGATTGCAACAGCGGCGACTGCCGGCTCACGCTCGGTAAACTTTAGTTACTTGTATTTGAAAGGTTTGTGGTTGTTTTTTTTTCACTATTTTTATATTTTCACATAACTTCAGTTGGCCTGTGAGACCAAAGTAAGGTGCAATGTACATATATACACTCGTTTATACAACACAAAAACATCACAAACATAATATCAATATATTGTTTACAAAACTGGTTTACAAAAAACAAACAATACCACACATTGTTTATTATTATAGTTCGCTATAATATATATACCCAATATACAGTCACTGAACAATCACAATTAGTTTCTGCAGCTTGTGGAACTCTGAAACATGGTGTCATAAACACCAATGAGTTTTATCTTTCTCCTCATTCTATCTCTTCAATCTGTCTCTCTCTTCTATCCGTCTATCTATCTTCTGTCTCTATGTACACATAAAACAAGTATACAAGTCTAAATAACCTAGGATCACCCCAAGAAATACAGACAAAGTGCTATACTCTGCTTGAAGATTTGAGTAAAAATGATGACACAGTCTTGTGGCTCTCTGATACAGAGAGCTAGACGGATAAGACAGATAGACAGGGACTTGACAGACAGACCAAATATACAGACATGAATGTAGTGTACCAGTACCAGTGTACTTAGTGTACCCCCTCCTCCTCCTCTTCTCCATCTTTCCTCCTATTCCCCCTACTCTTCCTCTTCCTCTCTTCCTCTTCCTCCTCTCCTCTTCCTCCCTACCTTCCTCTTCCTCCACCTTCATCCTCTTCCTCCTCCTCCGTCTTCTTCCACTACCTCCTACTCTTCCTCCTCCCCTCTTCTTCCTCTTCCTCCTCTTTCCCCCTAATCTTCCCGACTTTTCATTCCTCTTCCTCCTCCTCTTCCTTTATTTCCTCTTCCTCCTACTCTTCCTCTTTACCTTCCTCCTTCCTCTTTCCTGCATCCTCCTCTCCCCTCCTTCCTCTCTTCCTTTCCCCCTACTCCTTCTCCTCACTTGTCCATAATGTAAATTACAAGGAGTCCGCAGCTGTCAAAGTGACATATTAGCAACATTACTCTTTCCTCCCCCTCCGGCCTGTCAAAACAATGGGGTCGGATGCTGCTTCCCCTCCTCCATTCTATCTATTATATCTTTCTCCCCATTCTATCTGTCTGTCTATCTCTGTCTCACAGGTACACATAAATACAAGAATCATGGTATAAATTACACTAGGATAACCCAGAAACCATACAAAGTGCTATACTCTGCTTGAAGATGTGAGTAAAAGTGATGACGCAGTCTTGTGGCTCTCTGAGACAGAGAGCTAGATGGATAGACAGGGAGCTTGACAGACACAAATAGACAGACAGAAATTTTAGTAATACCAGCCAAAAACAAAGGGAGGGGCGATGTTCATCTCATCTTTTTGGCGTCAGCTCTACCCTCATTTACCCTGCATCAAACGGTCACACTTATCAGATCTACTCCCCTTATTCTTGTTACTGTCATGGGTTACTTAATTATTACCTATTATTAATTATTACCTAATATTATAATTAATAATATATTATTATTATTATTATTATTATTATTATTATTCTGGTATTTTATTATTGATTGTATTATTAATTATGAATTATTGTTTTTCATTACTATTCTTCTTTCTCTCCTCCTCCTCTTCCTCATCCTCCTCTTCTTCTCCTCCTCCTCCTCTATCTTCTTCCTCCTCCTCCTCCTCCCCTCCTCCTCCCCTCTGCCTCCTCCTCCTCTGCCTCCTCCTCCTCTTGCCTCCGCCTCCTCTTGCCTCCTCCTCCCTTGCCTCCTCTCCTCCTCCTCCTCCATTCTTGGAACAAGTTTGAAGATCTTGTAGTCATAATCACTAACATTATCATCACCCAATTGCTCACTATCTGAGTCTGGGATTTTGGGAAATAGGAGTTTCCCTCTTTGATTTCTGGTACATACTGAACGACGCCCAGCACCAAGGTGGAAGGCTGTGGTTGTCTGGGTTTTCCTCACTATTACCCATATTAATGGACATTAGTTCGGTCAAAGAACTCACCAGAAACCTGAAACATCCTCTTCACTGTCACTTCCATCTGTATTAGAACTGTCACTGGGGAACAAAAGTGTCCCAATTCGCCGAGGAGTGAGGAACTTCTTACCACAGGGCACGGTGGAAATTGTGTACTATGATGGCAGTCCCACAATGCACCACTGGGTCCCAGATTTTTTCCTACTGCGCACACCCACCACACAGACCCATTCTCTCACATCTGGCTTATCAGCCTTTTCCTGTGAGATTTGAGGCACCGCTAGAATTTATGCTACTAGTGACGACAAAAACCCCTACGCGTAAGACGTACCTAGTACGACGAAAACCCTCAAAGGGTTAAATTTTATCCAGCATAAAACCCACCAAATTACTTTCACTAGACGCTCTGTCATCATCAGATCATCCTTTTGTACCTCTATGGCTCACCGTATCCCTGAACGTTGATAACAGTCAAGTTTCTTGGGCCTCCTCTTTGATCGTAGGTTTATCCTGGAAACCTCACATTACCTTCTCTGAAGGCAACTTGTCACAGCCGGACTGAACCTTCTTAAAACCCTTTGCTCATCTTCATGGGGAGTGATCGTCCGTATAGACCCTTCTCTCGCCTAC